>ML292486.1:837-20279 GCA_005239495.1 Nicotiana undulata | reverse complement strand
CCTTGCAGGTTGATCGTTATCTTTATGTACTGATGCTCCATGTCTACTTTCTTTCCATAAATGTTATTCCTGTCTAGATTCATTAAATCATATTATTGATAACGACCCTAGTGAGTAACACGTCTACCTCTCGTCACTACTTCTTCGAGTTTAGACGGGATACTCACTGGGTACATATTTATTTTTATGTACTCATACTACACTTCTGTACTTAATTGTACAGGTTCTGAGGTTGTTGCACCTGGTCACCATTCGGGTGTTCGTCGCTAAGAGTACTACCGGGATTTGACTACACTGTGAGCTGCTCTTCCTGGCGTTTTCCCCAGCAGCACTGTGGAGTTTCCATTATTGTTGAACATCCTGTATACCCTTCCAGACAGTTGTACATCTATCTTGTGTATTTTTGTATATTCCACTAGCCGCATGTGGACTTGTGACACTAGGTCTTGGCACACGTAGTCGATTCACTAGTATTATACTACTCTGTTTTATGCTGGCAAATAATTTTTGAGTCACTTTAAATTACATTGCCTCACTTCCTCACTTTCATTTAAGGACTGCTTAAATTAAAACTGGATAAGTATTTGAACATCTCAATTGTTTAAGTAATTTTGTTAGTAACTAGTGCTGACTTGCCTGACTTCGGTGTTGGGCGCCATCACGACCTGAGTAGAAATTTGGGTCGTGACATGTATAGTCTCAATGGATTTGGAAAATGATTTACAATGGGTAATTAATGCTAATGGAGAAATAGAAAAAATAAACTATTTTTCTCCTGATATGCGAGAAGTGACAAGTAAAATGAAAACTTATTTTAAAATATTTAACAAGTAAGAACCCGTTTGGACATAAACTTTTTTTCCTTTTTTCAAAAAAATTACACTTTTCTTCAAAATCAGCGTTTGTTCATAAAATTTTCGATTTTCACTTGAATATGCATTTTGGAAATTTTCGAAAATTTGAAAAATTCCAAAAAACCTTTTTCAAAATTTTCACACAAATCACTCATAAAACTTTAAAAACAACCCAAAACTATATATATGTCCAAAGACAACTCTAAATTTTAAATACAATTTTCATTTAAATTTTTTTCACATATTTTGAAATTATACCATTCTTATGTCCAAACGCCCACTAAAAGTGAACGGCGTGAAATTTCCATAATAATAAACACTACTATTAACGGTTCTCGAGGACAACAAATAACAAATTTGCTTATTTCGAAATCAAAAGAAACCCTTGTGCAAAACCTGAAACTGTTAGATTATGGTAATCCACCTGCTCTATTATATAGGAGCACTTGTGTTTGATCAAAAAATCTTCTGACGAATATAGCATCTGTCAAAATTATTCTCAAAACCTAACAGTGCCATCTTCATCTTCATCTTCATCTTCATCTTCTTCTCCTTCTACAATGGAAAACGAACTTCCGATTAGCAGACGTTTCTTCAAAGTCATGGTGCCTGGTTTCCATGCAAAACTTGTAAGATACTATTTTTATTTTTATTTTTCCCCTTAAATAATCTCGATCCTTTTACCCAATTTTTTTTTTTTTTTTTTTGGTTTCAATTCACCAGACAATTCCACCAGCTTTTTGTCTGAAGCTAAAAGGGGAAAAATCAGAAAAAGGGACTTTAAAACATGGAAAGGGTACATGGAATGTAGAAATTGGTCGATCGAAGAATGGGGTTATGTGGTTTGATAATGGTTGGGAACAATTTGTGCAAAATTATAACCTAAGAATTGGAGACTTTGTTGTGTTTGAGCACTTGGGTAATATGAATTTCAGTGTTAGCCTTCTTGATTCTACTGGTTGTAACAAAAAGTTTTTCATGTTGGAAGATGGTAAACAACAAGTACCTTCCCAACTGAAATCTCCAGAGTGCAGAATAGGTATGTTTCCTAGATTGTTAATTTTCCACACAAAGTGTATTCCTCATATTAATATTAATCACTTGTGGTAATAAATTTGACACCAACCAGACACCTTAGTCGCCTTCTTTTCCTAACATAGTATGCTAGATTCTTTTGCTCGGATTTCCTACTGCTGAAGCTGATGTTCAAAATCTGTATTCAGGTATAGACAACTATAGTAGTAGTAGTAACCGGAACTAACGGTCAATATGTTAGTTTAAACATGTGTTTTATGAACTGATGTCGTCTAATTGAGGGACATGTCTGTTATGAACAAGACAACATGCTTGACATATGCTGCTGAGACAACCTACACTAATTTCCTTATTCGTCTTGTTTAGCACGATTACTGTTGCGCCAAGTATACTTTAGCTTGGTATGATTGTTGTAGTACTAGTATGGCAATCAAGAATTGGATTTGGAATAAGAAAGGTTTGATCTTTAATAACATAGCTAAAGCCACATCTATGATGAGTAATTTAGTTGAACGCAAAGGAAGGTAATCTAGTGGAGTGGATTTTCTTCTTATGTACATTCCGTTTTGGGTTTAATGCTCTATTTCTCACTTCTGTAGAGAAAAGGAAACCCGAGGGAGATGTACTGCTCGACCAATACGTGAAAGGAAGTTCTGAGTTTACGGCAAGAATAAAAGAATATAACGTCAGAAAACGTTCTCCTTATTTGGTGAGCTTTCAAGTCTTCTTTTCCTTTATCTGAACCTATAATAGCAGCACAAACAATGAATTTTTTCTAAATATATCCTATATGATCTTTTCCTAATTTGCTCTTATGACAGCATATACCCACGGAATTTTGTCATTCAAATGCACTCCTTCAGAATACAATCATAACGTTGACAGGTCCATCGGGTATATCATGTCCTGTGAATCTAAGAATTTGCTCTGGTGGGAAGACTTTATATGTCATTATGACAACAGGCTGGCGTGACTTCTTTTCAAGCAACAAGCTAAAAGTAGGAGATGTTTGCATCTTCCAAATTGATCGCACAAATAGCGACTCAAACTCTATTACAATGAATGTTCGTGTCATGTAGGCTGTGGAGTTTTCATTTATCTTTATACTTTTGATTCTTTAAGAGTTAGTGGTACCTTGTAAACTTAATTTCATTAGGTACAACAACAACAACAAACCCAGTAGTTTCACACAAGTGGGGTCTGGGGAGGGTAAGATGTACGCAACCTTACTTAATTTCTTTAGGTAAACGTTCATTTTATTTATTTAATTGGCTGATCAGCAATGAGTTGTACTGCTAGCTGCTGCAGAGAAACTAGGCACAACATGTGTTATCCCTAGCGAAAAAATGAGCATGAAAGCTGCAATGTCACTGAGATTTCCCAAGAAGCAGTTCTTCGCTCTATTTATGTGGAGAGAATAGACTAGCTCTTGCTACCGAAATCTGGCAGTAAAGAAATGCTGAGGTTTTTCCCGTTCTTCACAGTAAGTAGTACTTTGGCTACAGCCAGTGAGTTACAATATACTCATTTGGCCTTGTACATTTGTTTAAAGAGGTGTATCCCCAGATTATTTTATAGTAATTTGAAACGTAATGAATATCGACTTGGGCATTCTGCCAAAGTCTATTAATAGTATTTTTCATATTTCTTCGTTCCTTTTATGAGAAAAGAAGTCTCGTGTATTCAGAGCGTTTGCTTCTGTTTCGTTGCCATTTCTTATCATCTCATCTGCCTAATTCAGATAAGCATTTCTGATCCTGATTCTGGTGTATCAGCTGCAGGACAGACATGCACATTATGTTTAGCCATCATAGAAAGCCTTCAAAAGAATTGAAACTCTCATGATGGATATGACACATTCTCTTAATGGTATCTGTTGGTTTGATTTTTGGATGGGAAGAAAACAACAATCCATTAATTGTTCTTCTGTTGTGTATTTTCTGCAAAACTTTTCATTACCATAATTTGGCTACAAGAACGAAGACAAAAAGGACACTCCCATTTTCGTGCAGTATCATGAATTTTTTATTATCACGTTTCGATATTTTTTTGTAATTTGAATTCTAGGGGTATCTGTTCTATTAGTGTCATGGGTTTTATTGAAAATGCAGTGAAAAAGAGTTCGCTCTTCATAAACACAGAATTGAAGAGGAAGTAAAAGGAACTTCACCCCAAAACAGCTCCTCTTTTTTGAACTCATCTTGAAACCTGTCTTGTGAAGAATGTTATCACTGTTGTTTGTGAGACTTGTATGATGTTGGGAATAGAATCACGGGTTGCGTGTCGCTCCATGTGGGCTAACCCAACTTGGTTAAGAGAAATAAGGTTAAGAAGTTTAAGCCTGCAGAATTGTTACCACATATTTTTAACCTCTACGATTACTGACGTGATAATGGGGGAGATCAGTTTTCTGGTAGTAACTTGTCACGATCTAAATTTCACCACAGGTCGTGATGGCGCCCAATGCTGCTGTTAGGCAAGCCAAAAATTAAATCAACACGTCAATAGAAAATCCAGAATGCATTTCAAAACAATTAATGAATTAAAGCGCGGAAATTGTTTGTTTTCATAGAAACTGTTGATGTCATTATTTTAAATGTTCCAATGTTGTCAAAATATAAACTAGAAAATTATAACAAAATACAATCAAGAACAAAATCTGGATCTCCAGAACCTAGTGTCACAAGTGCATGAGCATCTACAAGGAAGCACAACTGTCACGACTCAATCTTTACTTGTCATGATGGCGCCTAACGTGGTACTAGGCAAGCCGACATTTACGAATAACTCCAACATTTAAAAAAAATAGATTTAAAGCAGATTAAATATCAACTTCTCATAAACAGGATATAAAGATCCAAGACACAACACGGAAAAACTCCCAAATCGAGGTGTCACAAAGTGCATGAGCATCTAACTATCACAAGTTTGGAATACACTATCTATGATAGTCCGAAACTAAATACAATAAAAGGAAAGATAGGAAAGGAGAGACAAGGTCTGCGAACGCCGGGCAGCTACCTCGCAGCCTCCCAAAGGATCAACAACACAGAGTATCAACACCCACTGTGTCCGGACACACCTGGATCTGCACACGAAGTGCAGGGTGTAGCGTGAGTACAAGCAACTCGGTAAGTAACAATACTAAATAAAGAGTTGAAGATATTGACGAGCTACACGGTTTTAGTTCAATTCCGTAATCTCAACATATGAAAGTAGGCATGCTTTCAAGTCCAGCAATTTAAGCCAAATCCAATAATTCATGTCAAATTCAAGTAAAATAGGATGCAATATCTCTCGAATTTTTTTAAAATAGTGATATATGGCAGCTGAGTGCAACAATAAGGAAATCAAATGCATCCTCTCAGAGCAACAGTCACTCAGTCCTCCCATTCACTCCAACCTCACAATCATTCATTCCTCACAGTCACTCATTCCTCTCAGTCGCTCGGCACTCGGTACTCGGCACTTGCACTCAGTAGGTACCTTCGCTCACTGGGAGTGTGTACAGACTCCGAACGGGCTCCTTTAGCTCAAGCTCTATATCAAGCCAATCATGGCATAAAAATCAATGAAACATGTTGCGGCGTGCCTCACGATCCCATAAATATCCTCACAATCAAGCCCTCGTCCTCGTTCTATCATCAATCTCTCCAGTCTCTCAGTCTCTCAAAAATGATGAAAATCAGCCCAAACATCAATGATATGATGCATCAACAAGGAATAAATAGAGACTGAGATATGATATGCAAGTAAAACTGAGACTGAGTACACACAACAATTAGCAGGTAATTCAACATGTATCACGGCCTCTGTGGGTCCCAACAGTACCAACACATAGCCTAAACATGATTTGCAGTCAAATTTCTATAACACATGGAGAGCATATAACTAACAACAAATTATTCAACTTCATAGTTCCATGGAATGGACCAAGTCGCAATTCCTACGGTGCACGCCCGTCACCTAGCATGTGCTTCACCTCCAAACAAATCACATTTACACATAATACAAGGTTTCATACCCTCAGAACTATATTTAGAACTGTTACTTACCTCAATATGAGCAAATCTCTACTCCAATACGCTTTTGCCTCGCAAATCGGCCTTCGGACGCCTCGAATCTTGACACAAACAATTCGATACAATCAACACGAGCTAAAGGAATCAATTTCACTAACATTTATGAAATTATTAATAAAATATCCGAAATCGGTTCAAAGCCAGCCCTCGGGCCAACGTCTCGAAATCCGACAAAAATCACAAAACCCTAAATCCCATTCAACCAAGATTCCAACCATACCAAATTTATCAAAATCTGACACCAATTCGTCACCCAAATCCCCCAAATCAACTCTCCAAATACCTAGACTCAAACTCCCAAATTACATCTAAAAAACACACCAACTAGGTGGGAAAATCAATCAGGAAACATAATTAATGATTAAATTTAACCACAAGTGAATTACCTCAAGAATCCCTTCGAAATCCTCTCAAAAATATCCAAAAAGGTTAGAAATGGTGAAAATCTCGGAACCCTCGTTTTTAAATAATCTGCCCAGCCATCTCGCTTATGTGGCTTCGCAGGAGCAACTCGACGCCCGCTTCTGCGGTTTTCCTCCGCATCTGCGGCCCAACCATCCGCTCATGTGGACACGCTTCTGCGAGCCACCGAACCGCTTCTCCGGACCCAACTCAGCCCTCTACTCCTGCTTCTGCGATCATTTCGCTGCATCAGCTGCCACGTAGGTGCGACAAGCCATTCGCACCTGCGATCACTGCTCACACCTCTCCCAAGTCCGCTTCTGCGCTCCACTTCTCGCTTCTGCGAGTAAAATTCTGCAAGTGCGATTGCACTAGCACATGTCCAACTTCAACAATTCACTTAACTGCAATTTCAATTCGTTAACCATCTGAAATCAACCCGAGTCCCCCGAGACCTCACCCAAACATACCAACAAGTCCCAACACATCATACGAACTTAGTCGGACCCTCAAATTACCACAAACAACATTGAAAACACAAATCGCACATAGAATCAAGCCTAATGAACTTTGAAATTTCCAATTTCTACAAACGACGCCGAAACCTATTAAATCACGTATGATTGACCCCAATTTTGCACAAAAGTCACAAATGATACCACAGACCTACTCTAACTTCCGGAATCGGAATCCGACCCCGATATCAAAAATTCCACTCCCGGTCAAACTTCCCCAAAAATTTAACTTTCGCCATTTCAAGCCTAATTCAACTACGGACCTCCAAATCAAAATCCGGATACACTCCTAAGTCCAAAATCACCCAATGGAGCTAACAGAACCATCAAAACTCCATTCCGGAATCATTTACACATAGGTCAACATCCGGTCAACCTTTTCAACTTAAGCTTCCAACTTTGAGACTAAGTGTCTCAATTCATTCCAAAATCACTCCGGACCCGAACCGACTAACCCGGTAAGTCATATAACAACTGTAAAGGAAAATATGAGTAGAAAAATGGGGGAATAAGTCTACAACTCTCAAACTACCAGTCGGGTCGTTATAACAATACTGCTACAACATCTATATGGAACATAAAATAGACAACATATCGTAAATAAACAAGGTAGTGACTCTTTGTGTTGCGGATCGTAACATGAAATACAACTCACCAAAAAGTTTCCACAAAGTCTCCTGGGTATCTGCACAGTGCAGAAGTGTAGTATGCATACATAAATCAACATGTATTGAGTAAGTATCTAGCCTAACCACGAAGAAGTAGTGACGAGGGATCGACATCGACATTTACTAGTGGTTCAATAAATTAAGTACAATAAAAGTAGACATGTATGAAGCATGAAAAGTAAAACAGTGAAGACAGATATATGTACATAACACGATCCTCAACAGGAGAGTAAACACAAGATCCTCAAATACCGAATATGTCACGACCTAAAATCCATTATAGGCCGTGATGACGCCCAACATTGCCGTTAGGCAAGCCAATGATGGACTATCACGTTAATTATTTATTTTATTAATTTCGAATTCATAAATTTTATTAAGTAAAGAAAATTTACACATTTAAAATAATGGGTACATACATAATTAGTAATGCATAAAAATAAAAGGTAATAATAATATGCAAATTTGTCAACATAAACTAGACTATCCCAAAACCTGGTGTCACAAGTGCATGAGCATTTACTAAAGAGTACAATAGTAATACAACATATGTCCTGAATGTATGTTAGACAGGATAAAGTAAATAATACGATGGAGACTAAGTGTGCTACAATACGTAGCCTGGAATGCAGCTCACCATAAAGTCTCCTCGGCAGCTGCGCCTACGTGCCAAGATGATCACTAAATGAACCTGTCAGATCCTACATATTTAGTGCAGAAGTGTAGCATGATTACGTCAATCCGCGTACCCAGTTAGTATCTATCCTAAACCCAGAAAAGTAGTGATGAGGGGTCGACATCGACACTTACTAGTGGTCCAATAAACAGTATGATAAATCGTAAACATATATGAAGCACAACGGTAATAATGAGGTAAAATGGAAACTAACATAATCCTCCAACAATTCTTTTGATGATATAAGTCTCTCTCAAATCTCCTATGTTATCTCAACAGATCTGAAATATCAAATGCACTTTCAAACGAATAAGGAATACCGTATAAATGTCGGGCCTTGATAAAAGGGGAATCTCATGAATAACCGTACTGATAGTGGTATCACGCATGATTATGCCGAGGTCGTACGAGCGGATCCAGAGTGGTGTGTACACTGTCGAGGGTCGACCGACGCAAACCAGAGACGCATCTCAATATAATACCGAGGTGTTCGACCCGATCCACAAGAAAGGAAGAAACTTATTAAATTACGAGTCACGTGCTTACAACACATGTGCAGGAGCATAAAGTAAACATGACTTTTACCGTTTATCAAATGTTTCTCCAAACAACTGAAGGTGATAAAGCTCGGCTTAATATATTACCAACTCAATTTCAATTATAATTTCACTTAATTAAACTAGAAAAATGAGTTCAAATAATTCAAATATTACATGATAAAGTCCTAAGTCTACCCGGACATAAACATGCTTTAGATACATATGGACTCTGATCACCTTGTGCGTACGTAGCACATAATAATCCATGCCTGAGATTTGGCAGGCGTGGATTGGTGCTATGTGACCGCGAGATGGCTTGTACGCGCAAAGCTTGGTAGGTCAGTGCATCGCAAATGTGTGGGTGGTGTGGCGTTCGCGATGAAGGAATGTGTGGTTTGGGAGGTGAGTGCATTGCTCTACACGGTCGCATTTTGGTCCTCGCGATCGCATAACCTTGGAAAAGTTTCTTACCGTATTTGCGAGTGGTCTTCCCCGTTTGCGTATAAGATTTTTGAGCGGATGGAAATTTTGTTCTTGACATAAATGTGGGGTTGTGAGAAATGAAATGTATGTATTAAATTTTGTTCTTGACATAAATGTGATGTAATTTTGGCTCACCAACGCCCAACCAACATTCATGCAATTGATGAATAGTGTATTCCGACCCTATCTTGACTCACATCATTGTATTTATTGACGACATTCTGGTGTACTCCCGGAGCTCAGAGGATCATGAGAATCACTTGATGATCGCACTTCAGACCTTGAGAGAAAAGAAGTTATATGAAAAATTTTCAAAGTGTGAAATCTGGCTAGATTCGGTGGCAATTTTGGGTCTTGTAGTAGCGAGTGAGGGGATCAAGGTAGATCCGAAGAAGATTGAAGCACTGCAGAGTTAGCCCAGACCATCTTCAGCTATAGATATTCGGAGTTTTCTTGGTTTGGCAGGGCATTACCATCGATTCGTGGAGGGTTTCTCATCTATTGCAGCACCTGTGACCAGATTGACTCAGAAGAGTGCTCTATTAAGGTGGACCTAGGAGTGTGAGGAGTGATTTTAAAAGATCAAGACTACTTTGACTACAACCCCAGTGTTGGTATTGCCTACATGTTCGGGGTCTTATACTGTGTATTGCGATGCGTCACGTATTGGTCTCGACGCGGTTTAGATGTAGGACGCTAGGGTGATTGCCTACGCGTCTAGACACTTAAAGGTGCATTAGAAGAACTATAATGTCCACAACCTTGAGGTAGAATCTATTGTTCATGCCTTGAAGATTTGACAGCACTATTTGTATGGTGTCCCTTGTGAGATCTACACTGATCACTGGAGTCTGCAACATTTGTTTAAAGAGAAGGATCTTAACTTGCATCAACAGAGGTGGTTAGAGTTGCTTCAGGACTATGATATCACCATTCTATATCATCTCAGGAAGGCCAATGTGGTGGTCGATGCCTTGAGTCATAGGGCGGAGATTTTGGGTAGTTTGGCATACCTACCAGGAGCGGAGGGGCCATTAGCATTGGATGTTCAGGCCTTGGCCAACAGTTTGTTAGATTGGATGTTTCTAAGCGGGGTCGAGTTTTGGCTTATGTGGTTTCTCGGTCTTCTCTTAATGATCGTATTAGAGAACATCAATATGACGACCCCCATCTGCTTGTCCTTAAGGACACGGTTTAGCACGCGATGCCAAGAACGTCACTATTAGAGATGACAGTGTATTGCAGATGCAGGGCAGGCTATATGTACCCAATGTAGATGGTTTGGTGAGTTGATTCTCCAGGAGGCTCACAGTTCAAGGTACTCCATTCATCCAGGTGTCGCGAAGATGTATCGGGACCTGGGCCAGCATTATTGGTGGTGAGAAGGACATAGAGGAGTATGTAGCTCGGTGCCTAAATTGTCAGCAGGTGAAGTACGAGCATCAGTAGCCAGGTGGACTGCTTCAGAGGTTACAAATTCCGAAGTGGAAATGGGAGCGGATTACTATGGATTTTATTGTTGGGCTCCCACGGACCAGTGGAAGTTTGCAGTTTGGGTGATTGTGGATAGGTTGACCAAGTTGACTCATTTCATTCCAGTGATGACTAGTTATTCTTTTGAGCAGTTGGCTCGAGTTTATATCCGCAAGATTGTCAGGCTTCACGGCGTGCCAGTATCTATCATATCTAATCGGGGTACGCAATTTACATCGCAGTTTGGAAGAGCCGTACAACATGAGTTATGTACTCGGGTGGAGTTGAGGACAACATTTCACCCTCAAACGGACGGATAGTCCGAGCACACTATTCAGATATTGGAGGATATGCTCCGTGCATGTGTGATGGAGTGTCACGACCCCAATTCCCCACTGTCGGGATCGTGATGGCACCTAACGCTACACTTGATAGGCAAGCCAACATTAGATATTCACAACATAAACATATATAAAACTTTACGGGATCCACTACCATTCAACACATAATATCAAAATAAGAAATAAAAATTTGACAATAATACTACGCAATAATACCGATATGTCTAAATACCCATGATCTGGAGTCACAACTCACGGACTACTAAGAATTTACTACAAGTACTTGGCTGAAAGAAAATGTATAACTGTCCGTGAACTAAATAAAAAAGTAAATGGATATAAGGAAGAGACTCCAGGAATCTGCGGACGTCGGCAGATCTACCCCGGGTCTCCTGGGTGGAAGTCAGCTACAACTCGAACTCAACTCGGACCAATACCTGGATCTGCACAGAAAGTGCATAGTGCATCATCAGTACAACCGACCCCATGTGCCGGTAAGTGTCGAGCCTAACCTCGGCAAATTAGTGACGAGGCTAGGACAAGACACCACATAAAAACCTGAACAGTATAATCATGCTAATAGCAACAATGATAAACAAGGAAATAAAGCATGCATAATGGGAAGGGGACATTAATTTGGGGTCTCACAATATAAGAGATGATAAACAATATAAAGGCACAATTTAAACAGAAATCCTCAATGAAATTAGGCAATTCAGACAATAAGGAAAACTGCACGGCACCACCATTCGTTCTTTTACTCTCAACCTCACCAATATGTAAATAGAACGACACGACATCACCTTTCGTGTATTAAACCTCACATAATATCCATGGCATCACTCTTCGTGCTTTATCACTCTCATATAATGGCACGACATTACCCTTCGTTCTTTACACTCTTCCTCACAATATAAGTAAATCATGCACATCATCACCCTTCGTGCTTTACACTCTTCCTCACAATTCATAGAAGCAATAACAACGGATAGAGGGAAGTTTCATAAAGAAATCAATATTCCGTCAATGATTAATTTCACAATTTAACATCTCAACCTTGAATCTATATTCACAATTTTATCAACCTCGGTTGAGCCAGACATAATTCTCCCAACATTTCAATAACAACAATAAACGTAGATAATATAATTTAAGACTTCAACATTTGCAGGAATGGGATTTCACTCGCATGCTATGAATCAACAACAATGCATAGGTGCTATTCACCTCACCTATACATCGTATTCAACAACAAAATACGTAGCAAATAATTACACAATACTTATTCCCTCAAGCTAAGGTTAGCCACAACACTTACCTCAATTTTGCAGGCCACTCACTGCTCAAGTACCGATTTCCCATTAGAATTCACCTCCAACCCACTTGTATGTAGTCATAGTTAGTTTAATATCATCAATTATCACTAAAGGAATCAACTTTAATGCATAATTATAGTTTTCCTAAGTTTTCCCACCAAAAGTCAAAAATTGACCCTGGGCCTGCTTGGTCCAAACTCAAGGTTCGGACCAAAATCCGTTTACCCATTATCCCCTGAGCCCGGATATACAATTGGTTTTGGAATCCGACCTCAATTTGAGGTCTAAATCCCCAAATTTCGAAATTCTTATGTTCTACCCAAATATCCCTAATTCCAACATGAAAATCCTAGATTCTAGGTTGAAATCTTGATAAAAGGTGTAAAAGTTTGAAAGATATTAGTTAGGAGTCACTTACCTATGATTTGGGGAAGATTTGGTCTTTGGAAAATCGCCTCTTGAGGTCTAGGGTTCGAAAATTTGAAGAATGAATGAAAAATTCCATTTAAGTCCAAAGTTATCAGATGCGGATGTCGCATTTGCGACCCGAGCTTCGCAATTGCGTAGCTCGCAAATGCGCAGGAGTCATCGCAAATGCGAGAATATGCTGCATATTTACATTTTTGCTGCATTCGCAAATGCGAAGAATATGTCGCATTTGCGACAAATGGCCCATCGCAATTGCAGGTAAAAGTTGGCATTGGCGAACATGCCCTTCCCTAGACCCCATCGCAATTGCGAGAGAAACTCGTAATTGCGAGGATTGCTGGCCCAGGATTTCTTCGCAATTGCGATAAATATCTTGCAATTGCCATACCTGCCTAATTCGCATTTGCAAAGCCTGATCTCGCAATTGCGAGATCAGAGGTCTGCTACAGACACCAGTCACACCAGAAATTTCTAAGTTCCAAAAATCACTCCGTAGCCTATCCGAAACTCACCCAAGTCTTCGGGGCTCCAAACAAAACATGCACGTAAGTAAAAAAAATATCATACAGACTTGATCGTGTGATCAAATCGCCAAAATAACACCTAAAACTACGGATTTAGCTTCAAAACTCATGAATTTCTGAAGAACACTTAAAGGTACTATCTTCTCAACTGGACGTCCGAATCACATCAAATAAACTCCATTTCTCACCAAATTTCACAGACATGACTTATATATCATATTAAACCTGTACCGGGCTCCGAAATCAAAATACGGGCCTGATACCAACAAGATCAAACATTAATCAGTTTCTTTAAATCATTAGAATTTTAGTCTTACAATTTTCATCAAAAATTCATTTCTCGAGCGAGGGACCTCGGAATTCGATTCTAGGCATACGCCCAAGTACCATATTTTACTACAGACTTTCCGGGACCGTCAGAACACGGGTCGGGGTTCGTTTACTCAAAATGTTGACCAAAGTCAACTACAAATTATTTTTAATCACAAATATTATTATTTCATAATTTTCCACATAAAGGATTTCCGGATTTACGCCTGGATTGGGCACGCAAATCGAGGTGGGTAAAAATAAGGTTTTTAAGGCTATCGAGATGACCCTTTGGGTCATCACAATCTCCACCTCTAAAACAACCATTCGTCTTCGAACGGACATAGAAAAGTACCTGGACTGGCGAACAAGTGGGGATTTCTACTCTGCATGTCCGACTCGGACTCCCAAGTAGTTGCCTCAATAGGATGACCTCTCCACTGCACTTGAACTGAAGGGTAACTCTTTGACCTCAACTGACAAACCTATTGGTCTAAAATGACTACCGGCTCCTCCTCATAAGTCAAATCTTTGTCCAACTGGACAGAGCTGAAATCTAACACGTGGGACGGGTCACCATGATATTTCCGGAGCATAGACACATGAAATATCGGATGAACTGAGGCTAACCCTGGAGGAAACGCAAGTCTATAAACTACCTCCCCCACTCTCTCGAGGATCTCAAATGGCCCGATATAATTAGGGCTCAACTTTCCCTTCTTCCCAAATCTCATGACACCCTTCATAGGTGACACCCAAAGCAATACCCTCTCCCCGACCATGAATACCACATCACGAACTTTACGATCGGCATAACTCTCTTGCCTGAACTGAGTGGTGAGAAGTCACTCCTGAATAATCTTGACCTTGTCCAAGGCCTCCTGTACTAAATCTGCACACAATAACCGAGCCTCCCCCTACTCGAACCACCCAACTGGCGACCTGCACCGTCTAACATATAATGCCTCATAGGGATCCATCTGAATGCTCGAGTGATAGCTGTTATTGTAGGCTAACTCTGCGAGGGGCAAGAACTGATCCCACGATCCTCCAAAATCTATAATACAAGTGCGGAGCATATCCTCCAAGATTTGAATAGTACGCTCAAATTACCCGTCCATATGAGGATGAAATGCTGTGCTCAACTCAAGCCACGTGCCCAACTTACGCTGAACTGCCCTCCAAAAGTGCGAGGTAAATTATGTACATCGGTTAGAAATGATAGACACAGGCACACCATGAAGACGGAAAATCTCTCGAATATAAATCTCTGCCAACCGCTCCGAAAGATACGTAATTTCCACCAGAATGAAGTGCACTGACTTAGTCAGCCTTTCCACAATTACCCACACGACGTCAAACTTCCTCTGAGTCCGTGGGAGTCCAACAGCGAAGTCCATAGTGATATGCTCCCACTTCCACTCAGCAATCTCGATCTGCTAAAGAAAATCACCAGGTCTCTGGTGCTCATACTTCACCTGTTGACGATTCAAGCACCGAGCTACATAAGCAACTATATCTTTTATCACCCTTCTCCACCAATAATGCTGCCGCAGGTCCTGGTACATCTTGGCAGCTCCCGGGTGAATAGAATACCGAGAAATGTGAGCCTCTTCAAGGATCAACTCATGAAGCCCATCAATATTAAGCACACACACACGACCCTGCATCCTCAAAACACCGTCATCTCCAACTGTAACCTGTTTGGCATCATCATGCCGAACTGTGTCCCTAAGGACCATCAAGCGAGGGTCATCATACTGCCGATCTCTGATACGCTCAAACAAGGAAGACCGAGCGACTGTATAAGCTAGAACACGACTGGGCTCTAAAATATCCAACCTCACAAATTGATTAGCCAAAGTCTGAATGTTTGAAGCTAGCGGTCTCTCACCGACTGGAATGAACGCAAGGCTTCCCATACTCACTGCCTTCTTACTCAATGCATTGGCTACCACGTTGGCCTTTCCCGGGATGATACAAATTAGTGACACATCATAGTCTTTCAATAGCTCCAACCATCTCCGCTGCCACAAATTGAGATCCTTTTGCTTGAACAAATACTGAAGGCTGCGATGATCCATGAAAACCTCACACGGCACGCCATAAAGATAATGCCTCCAAATCTTTAACGCGTGAACAATGGCTGCCAACTCTAAGTCATGAACATGGTAATTTTTCTCATGGACCTTCAATTGCCGAGATGCATATGCAATCACCCTGCTCTCCTGTATCAATACTGCTCCGAGCCCAACATGGGAGGCATCACAATATACCGTGTAAGATCCTGAACCCGATGGTAATACCAACACCGGTGCTGAAGTCAAGGCTGTCTTGAGCTTCTGATAGCTCGCCTCACACTTGTCCGACCATCTAAATGGGGCACCCTTTTGGGTCAACCTAGTCATCGGGGGTGCTATAGATGGAAACCCCTCTATGAACCGACGGTAATAACCCGCCAAACCCAAGAAGCTTCTGATCTCCGTGGCTGAAGTGGGTCTAGGCCAGTTCTTGACAGCCTCAATCTTCTTTGGATCCACCTGAATACCCTCCACTGATACGACGTGACCAAAAAAATCCATTGAATCCAACCAAAACTTGCACTCCAAAAATTTAGCATACAATTGGCTGCCCCTCAAAGTCTTGAGCACTAACCGGAGGTGCTTCTCATGCTCCTCCTGACTGCAGCAGTATATCAAAATATCATCAATAAACACAATCACAAATGAATCCATGTAAGGTTTGAACACTCGGTTCATCATGTCCATAAATGTTGCGGGGGCACTGGTCAAGCCAAATGACATCACTAGAAATTCATAGTGCCCATACCTCGTCCGAAAAGATGTCTTAGAGACATCGGATTCCCTAATCTTCAACTGATGGTAGCCCGGTCTCAAATCAATCTTTGAAAACACCTTGGCACCCTGAAGCTGATCAAACAAATCATCAATCCTCGGCAATGGATACTTTTTGTTGATAGTGACTTTGTTCAACTGTCGATAATCTATACACATCCTCCTAGATCCATCCTTCTTGTTCACGAAAAAACCCGGTGCACCCCAGGGCCAGACACTTGGTCTAATAAAGCCCTTATCATGCAAGTCTTGCAACTGTTCTTTCAATTCTTTCAACTCTTGTGGGGCCATTTGGTATGGCGGAATAAAAATGGGCTGAGTGCCTGAAGCCACATCAATGCAAAAGGCAATATCCCTGTCGGGTGGCATCCTCGGCTGTCGCGCCCCCCTTTTTCCCCGCTCCTTTCGGATCGGTCAGGGTTCTTGACATTATTGGGACAACTCGTTTCCTTTTGGGAAGGGGTATGAAAGGTATGGAAGAGTTGTCACCTAATGAATTAAGGTGCATTAGGGCACCTACTAAAGGGTCATTTACAAACACAGATTTGGATAACCTGAGACTGGGTAAGGGCTTGAAATTACTTCAAGGGGAAGGTGTTAGGCACCCCTAAAAGTCTACAACTGTGGTTCCCGGCCAAACAAGCTTTGTGAGTTTAAACAAGTAGCAAATAAACAATCAAGCATAAACAAATAAAGGTTTTTTTGGAAAGGTTTGCAGTCTAAGCACACATATGTACTAAAGTTTTAAAAAGATATAAAGTCTAAAATACATATACAAGGTTTTGAAAGATTTGTAGTCTAAGCATACATGTGTAGGGGATAGGGGAGTCCTAGTTTATTTATACTATAGGAACACATCAGTACAATGCCCGGTAATCACTCCTCAGAAGAGGGGCTACACGTGGCATTAGCGCACCGATCATCATATCCACATCTACCCTTTCCCACCCCTTAGCGGTTATTTAAGCGAGTGTTATTTAATGATCTCTATGCGTGCTGTTACCAGTCCCTTCTTAATGGTCCTGGAGGAGATTAGAACCTCTACTTAAAGGCATTTCTAGACAGACCCCTAAGGTTAAAAGGAGAAAATACTAGGCGAAAAGCAAGAATAAATAGGACTTAACAAGCAAAGGCAGGAAAGAAGCAATTAGAGGCTCATGTTTACCTCCACAAATATTGCAGGTAAACAACACGTCTCAATCACAAACAAGGGCAGTATCATTAAATAGGATCCTAAGACATGATGTCTAAGTGAAATTCAAAATACAGAAGATATGCAATTGTTTTTTTGTAAAAATCAGAAATCAGGGGCCCTATCAGTTTGCCTAATGATTTTAAACCTGTTAAGCATTAAGCAGTAAACACAAAAGAGGCAGTTTCAAGTTTTCCTTTTTCAAAGGTTGAATACCTAAGGTTTGCCTAGGCGTGGGGGTAATGCACAATAGTTACCATTATCATTAATGCAGTTTAAAAGTTGTTACACCTACAACATGCAGTTCTAGGTGTTGCAGCATATATAGAGGTTATGACCAATTTTAATTAAATAGGGTAAATCAAATGTGAGGCCGTTTTACATCCTTTCATATTCAAGAGTTTGAACTAGGTGTGATTGAGCGAGTACAAATGTGTAACGACCCAGCCGGTCGTTTTGTGTGTTGCGACTCCGTTACCGTAAATGACACTTTCCATAACGATTACTCGTGCCTTATGATTTGTGGGGGCAGGTAGTTCGAGATTCAGAAGTGATTTAGCCAGTTCAGGAACACTTGGTTCCTGAAGGCTAGCCTATTTGGCTAATTTTGGTTCCGAGCAGCATTTTGAGAAAACGACCTCGGAATGGAGTGCTGACAGCTCCAGCAGCTCCGGATGATGATTTCAAACTTGAGCTTATGTTCGCCTCGGATTTCTGATGACCCGGGAGTATTTCGACACCTGAATTGGAATTCAGGATTTCATAAGATTTAGAATTCAGCCTGGAATTGGACCTCATGATATCATGGTCTGAATGGAATTCCGGAACTGGCAACAGTTCCGTATAGTCACTTATGACTTGTCCGCAAAATTTGGGGTCATTCCGAGCAGTATATACCCGTTCGGCGTATTGGTGAGCTATTGAAATTTTGAAACTAAGGGGTTTTGGAGAGTGATTTCTAGTTTGGATGATGTTTTGAGTGTTCCGAGGGCTCGAGAGAGTCCGTTTTATGATTTGGGACTTGTTGGTATAATTTGTCGGGGGCTCGGGTGGGCCAGGGGCCTCCCGGACCCCAATCGGGGCCCAAAACCAGCAATTTCATAGCTAGTGTGGCTGCTTCTGGTGTGACAGCACCTGCGGTCCATCAGCCGCAGGCGCGAGCTCGCACCAGCGGCCAATCCCTCGCAGGCGCGGCTCCAGCCGCAGGAGCGGCCTTTCTCTCGCTGGCCCGGCTCCGCAGGAGCGGACAAAAGTCCGCAGGCGCGACCTCCCCAGGGCCCAGGCCAAATCGCAGGCGCAACCCTTTTCTCGCAGGGGCGAGTTCGCACCTGCGATCCAAAGGTCGTAGGGGCGGAAACTGCTGAAGCAGTCCTATAAAAGCCCCATTTTGTTATTTTTCTTCTCAAACTCAATTTTCCTCCATTGTTGAGACCCCTAGGAGCTCCAGATCAGTTGTGGCGAGTTATTTACTCAGGTAAGTAATTCTTTGACTTCCCGCATGTTTATAACTTCGATTCTTGAGGAATTTCCACTTCCAAAATTCATAAAAATCCATGGGAAGGCTTGGGAAAAATAGAGGGTTTTGAGAAAATTGAATTTCTGATTTTTGGGCTATTATAGGATGATTAATTTAGTTAATCTTGATCCTTAGGCGACGTATAGCGCATTTCTTCAAGAATCGTAATTTTCCGGACGCCGAGGCTCGGAGTTGAAAACACCAATTGAGAGCTGTTTGTGTTTTAAGGGAAA
>ML292485.1:62034-86595 GCA_005239495.1 Nicotiana undulata | reverse complement strand
CAAGGAATCACGGGGCATACTCAAATAAGGGGCAAAATATGAAGACACATAGGAGAATGTAGAACCCAGATCGAATAACACCGAAGCATCTCGGCTGCAAACTGAAATCGTACCTGTAATAACTGCATCAGAAGACTCAGCATCTGGACGAGCAGGAAAAGCATAACACCGGGGCTGAGCCCCTCTAACCTGTACATCTCTAGGTCTACCTGCCAAGGGCTAACCTCTACCCCTCATGGCCTGCCCTCCACCTCTATGGGTCTGACCTCCACCTCTAGCACCACGACCACCACCCCTAGCTGGCTGAGGGGGTGAGGGTGCACCTGATGCGGGAACCATGGCACGGGAACCCTGATACTGAGAACCACTAAAACCTCGGGGGGAAAACCTGGAAATATGCCCCATACCACCGCAAGTGAAGCAAGACTTCGGCTGCTGAGAATACTGACCCTGGAACTGTCCCTGACGACCAGAATGACCACCCTGATAGATCTGAATCGGTGGTGCACTGATGGGAGCTGAAGGTGCACTGCGGGATACCTGGAGTACCGACTGATAAGGCCTAGGGGGATGACCTCTGCCAAAGGAGTCTCTGCCTCCAGATGAGGCACCACTGAAACGGCCGAAATGACGAGGTCTCTTGTCAGACCCCTGTCCACCACCCTGGGATAATACCATCTCAATGCGCCTGGCCACATCGGCTGCATCCTGAAAGGAGATATCAGTACCCGTCTCTCTGGCCATCTGAAGTCTGATGGGCTGAGCTAGACCCTCAATAAATCTCTGAACCCTCTCCCGATCAGTGGGGAGTATCATAATGGCATGCCTGGCCAGCGTAATGAACCTGGTCTCGTACTGAGTGACGGACATGGAGCCCTGGTGTAGACGCTCAAACTGCCTCCGAAGATCCTCTCTCTGAATAACTGGAAGTAACTTCCCCAAGAACAACTCGGAGAACTGAGCCCAAGTCAGAGGTGCAGACCCAGCTGGTCTGGTCAAGCAGTAATCTCTCCACCAAGTCTTGGCGGTGCCAGAAAGACGAAATGTAGCAAAATCAACTCCATTGGACTCCACAATGCCCATGTTCCGAAGAACCTCATAACAGCTGTCTAAATAATCCTGGGGATCCTCTGATGGTGCACCAGTAAATGTAGTAGTGAATAACTTGGTGAACCGATCCAACCTCCACACGGCGCGTCTGCTCACATGGCTGCTCCCTCATATGCTGGTGCCACAATACCCGGTTGAACTACTTCGGCTGTCTGAGGTGCCAGAGTCTGGAACTGAGTGGCAAACTGCTCTGGTGTATGAATAGCAGGAGTCTGGGTCCCTCCCCCTGCCTGAGATCTAGCTGGTGCAGTAGGAAGAAGACCGTCCTGAGCCACGCTCTCCATAAGTCCCACCAAGCGGACTAGAGCGTCCTGAAGCACCGGGGTAGCAATGAACCCCTCTGGGACCTGAGCTGGCCCAACTGGGATTGTCTAAGTAGGGACCTCACCGGCAAAGTCTACCTATGGGTCCTCTACTGAAGCTGCTGCTCTAGCTCTGCCTCGGCCTCTAACACGGCCTCGGCCCCTCGTAGGAGCTGCAATAGGAGGATCAGGCTGCTGGTCGGTCAATGAGGAAGCGCGCGTTCTCGCCATCTGCGAGAGAGTAAAATAGAGACTCAATTAGTATTCAGAATTCAACTGGCACGACAGAGAATGAAAGATGTGAAGTTATTCCTAACTTTGCAGCCTCTGGGGGATAAGTACAGACGTCTCCGTACCGATCCCTCAGACTCTACCAAGTTTGTCCGTGAGTTGTGAGACCTAAGCAACCTAGAGCTTTGATACCAACTTGTCACGACTCAAAATCCCACCTTCGGCCATGACTGCGACTAACGTTGAACCCGCTAGACAAGCCCACGTTTGAACTAGATAAAATTCATTAACAACTAAAACGAACAAGGTAACTAAGACATCGATGGTAAAAAATATGAAGGTTAACAATTACCCAAAAATAATATAGCAACTTCGAAATAAAACCCATATACAAAACCTAGAACTGGTGTCACATACTCACGAACTGTCTAAGAGATTACTAAAACAAAGGTCTGAAAATAAGTACATATGACTGTCTTTGAACTATAAGATAAGACAGAATTGAAAGTGAAGGGTAGAAAGTGACGCCAAGGCCCACGAACATCTGCGGGTCTACCTCGATGTCTCCTGTGTGAACTAATGGAATGCTCCGACTTTCAGTGACCACCGGGTCCGGGTGCGTAGTCTGCACAATATAAAGAAGTGCAGGTGTAGCATCAGTACAACCGACCCCATGTACTGAGTAAGTGCTGAGCCTAACCTCGGTGAAGTAGTGACGAGGCTAGGACCGACAACAATATATGTACCTGTGCAATTCTATATAATAACAGGAAAATATCGACGGAAATAAGCAAGTAAGACAGATACGAGGAGAACATGCTGGGGGTAAAAGGGAAACAAAATGCTAGCACGGTAGAACAGGGTAATAACTGAAATGTAAAAGTAAAAGCAGGAATTTAATTTCTCAAAACAGATAATGTACAGCAAAAGGCACGGCATGTCCCCTCGTGCATAACCTCACAATCACTCGGCACAGAATGTCCCCTCGTGCGTATATAGTAACACTCGGCACGGAATGTCCCCTCGTGCAATAAATAATCAATGATCAACACGGCATGTCCCCTCGTGTGATAAATAATAAACAATCGGCACGGCATGTCCCCTCGGGCGATAAATAATAAACGATCAACACGGCATGTCCCCTTGAGCGATAAATAACAAACAATCAGCACGGCATGTCCACTCGTGTGATAAATAATAAACAATAAGCACGGCATGTCCCCTCGTGTGATAAATAATAAACAATCAGCACGGCATGTCCCCTCGTGCGATAAATAATATAAAAGCAACAATATAATGTGAAAATCAACAATAAGAAGTCTCAAGTGTATGGAAATACTCAATAAAATTCTACCGTCCCGGCAAGGGACTCAGCTATAACCAACCTCGCATCCGCAATACAATTTCAACAGTAAAAGCCTCAACCGAAACAAATAACATGATAACTCCCCATGTCATGAAACAATATCAAGGTATCACTTCTAAATCACCAATTACCCATAGTACGGAGAATAATAAGAATACGGTATGATTCATCACAATTGACTCACGGGGATGCTTGACCGCAACATATAGGCACTCGTCACCCCGCTTATATGTTGGACATGAATTACACATAGCAAATAAGAATCTATACCTAATCCCTCAAGCTAAGGTTAGGCCAAACACTTACCTTGGCTCCAAAAATGCAAGTCAAGCCTCAATCACAGCCTTTCCTTTAGAATCCGACTCCGGAACAGTATTATCTAGACATAATCAACCCATGTATATCAATAATGGCTCAATAAATCCAACCCATAGCCTAATTATTAATTTCTAAACATTCTTCCTAAGATTCCAAAATTTGACCCAGGGCCCGCTTGGTCCAAACACGAGGCTCGGATCATAACCCGATCACCCATAACCCCACGAGTTAGAATATATGATTTGTTTTAAGATTCGACCCCAAATTGAGGTTGAATCACCCAAAATTCTCAAAACCCCAACTCTACCTAAAATCCCTAATTCATACTTTGATTTCATGACTTTAGCCCTAGATTCTAGTGATTAATGAAGGAAAATGGTAGATATTAGAGTTAGGATCACTTACCCAAGTGACTATGGAAGAAAACTCGCTTGAGGATCGCCTATGGGGTCTTGGAGAGGAAGAAGATGGTGAAAAAGTTATAATCCCGTAATAGTATTCTGTTTTTGACTTAAGGAATTAACTAGGCGATTTTGTTCATCGCGATCGCAAGAAAAGGGCTGCAATCGCGGAGAGTCTGGTCCTAACTCACTGCGATCGCAAAAGAGGAGTCGCAATCGCGGAATATAGCTTAGCTGACCCCATGCGATCGCAGGAAGAGGTTTGCGATCGCGGAACACTGGGACGTCACACTATGCGATCGCGGGTCGAAGGGATGCGATCGCGGAAGGGACATGGACAGAACTCTGCAATCGCGGAGCAAGGGCTGCGATCGCAGAGAAGAAAACACCAGACACCAGAAACCTGCAACATCACACAAGATTTTTCTAACTTTTTGCACTCCGATGCCTACCCGAAACTCACCCGAGCCCTCGGGCTTTAAACCAATAACACACACAACTCCCAAAACATCCTACGGACTTATTCAAGCTTTTAAATCACCAAAATAACATCAAATTCATCGGATTAAACCTCGAAACTCTTACAATTTTCTTAAAACTTCATAAAATTCAACTTTTCCAAATTTAGTCTGAATCACGTCATTTCAAGTCCGTTTTACACCACATTTCACAGATAACTCACATAACATATAATAAACCTGTTTCGGGCTCCGAAACCATAATACGGGCCTGGTAACACGGTTTTCACATAATTATTCATTTTCAAATTCCTTTATTATTTTCAGAAAATAATTTTCTTTAAAAATTCATTTCTCGGGTTTGTGACCGGGCATGCGCCCAAGTCCCATATTTTCCTACGGACCCTACGGGACCGTCACATCACGGGTCCAGGTCTGTTTACCAAAAATATTGACCAAAGTCAACTTTATTCATTTAATTATCAAAAATTTCCATTTTCATCAAATTCCAACATACAAACTTATCGGCTACACGCCCGGGCTGTGCACACATATCGAGGTGAGACTAACGGAGGCTTTCGGGGCCTCAGAACACAGATTTAGCTAGAATTACTTAGGATGACTTTTTGGGTCATCACAACCTAGAAATTAACTATTTTTCTATATTAGACTTTTACTTTTATATTTACAAGTTTTGTTTTTTTTTCTTCTCTTTTTGTAAATATTTTATATTTATAACTATTTGATTTTTCTCCTAGTGTGTGTCTAGTTCTCTCAGCATGACATATGGGGATGAAATATCAGGAGGTAAGGTTATCGATGAAGACGCTTGGTTGAAGGAAGACTTTTATCGCCCATCTTTTTGGTCTCGTCATGACCTGGACTCTAGGAGGTCTGAATTTGAATATGGGAGTAAGGGTTGGTAGTGGGAAGAATATTCACGATTAAGGGAATACGAGGAATGACATTATCTTCTAACAAAATTGGTGAATGACTGGTCTAAGGAGAGAGTTGAACTTGCACAAGAAATTGACAGGATTGGCTTGGTTGTGCATAACTTAGATGCAGATATGAGTGCAAAGGTTGATGCGTGTAACGCCCAACAATTTAATAATGAGTTGTGTCCACCAGCAGCGCCTTTGGCATGATAGGCAGGCAGCATATTTTGATCCATCGGTAGCAGAGCCACCGAGTTGAAGCTGAAAAAATTCTTCTAGACCAAATTGAGGAGATAAAACGAGAATACCAATCATTAGACCATATTTTTATTGAGGATGTCCATGTTGAGAAGAGTGTTCTAGATTCATGTGAGGAAGTAGATAATATTATATTTGAAGACTCTAGTGTGTGCACATATGAGGATATAAATAGTGATACAATTCTAGAGTTAGGGCGTCTTGGTCCTCATTCTAAATATTTTTTGATATTATGTTTGGATGATGACATGGAAATCGAGTCATCTGAGCCTTTGGAGGAGTCAATAGAAGAGGAACGGGCTGCTTACATTCTTGGATTTGTCATGGTAGAGAGAAAAAATTACATTCCTCATATAAAGGCCGAGAAGTATAGAGTCAAAAAATTGTTACTTGGCCTATTTATTTTTGTATCACCACCAAAGGAGCATAACAGACTAGATGCCATGTTAGGGGGTACAATTCATAAGTTCGAGGTGGAGGAAGAAAGTGGTTCAAGTCGTGTCGCAACGTTAAATCAGGCGTTTCTTGGGAGGAAACCCAATTTTATTGCTTTCTTTTATTTTTGTTTTTTTTTATTTTTATTTTTTTGTAGTATTTATTTTTGTCTTGTAGGATTAGAGCATAGGAAGCAAGCCATTTGAGGAGTGCAAAAGCGAGTTAGATGGTGAGGACTAAGTGTGGGGTGCCCGCACAAAAGATCATACTTGGGAGAAGTCTGAGTATCATGTGAGCTGCTAATGCTTCAACCTTTGGCCTACCAGGGAGTCTCTTTTACCCTCTTGTTATTTATAGAGTGCATTGAGGACATTGCACAATTTTAAGTGTGGGGTGAGGAGATTGTTGGATGATTTTCTGTGCTATCCTAGGTTAGTTGTAGTATTTTATTTTATTTTAAATCAATCCACTAGGCAGGGCCTAGGGCTAGTTTTATTTATATAGTAAAAATAAAACACAGTCACGTGTTTTCCTACTAAATGTAAGACTACGAGATGTTGAGTACATATGTCCTACTATCAATTTTAAGTAGATGATACTCAAAATTGATATTACATATAAAGCTACTGCTAAAATGAGAAAAAAGGTCTAAAACTTGTGTAAAAACTAGCATATTGTCTAGATAGCCTCTTCTGAATTGCACAGATAGTCCTTCCCATTGCCATTGCCTTCCATCATTTTGTTGCTCATTTCCACATGATGGCCGTTTGAATTTTGGTGTTACCTTTGGCTGGGGACGATCCTGGGATATGGTATTTACATTTCGCAGTACTAGATGCTCCCAGCTAAGCCCAGTTGTTCCCACGAGATGCCGCCAATGTTGCCTATCCGACTGCCTGGTGTTTACTCGTGCCAATGTGATGATTTGTGCATATCTTTGATCCTTCAATGTGTGATCCTTCCTTTGATTATATCTTGAAGCCTTTGCTTGTATATCTTCATGTATCCTGCATGCTTGCCAAGTGAGGGTGTTAACCCTTTTTCTATCCTCTTTTCCATGTTCGAGTACCAAGTAACCTTTGATGTGTGTGCCATTCTTGTATCCCTGCTGTTTTTGGCTCCTAACTTGTGTGTAGTCCCTTTTGTATCTGTTGAGCCCTTATCTATTTGTGATATCACATGTATACCTATATGTTGTTCCATAGACACTTTGTGCCTGGGAACCTTCATTATTTCCACAATTGCATACCAAAACCATGATGAAGTAAAGATTTTGTTTTGAAATCCCAACACCTTTTCTTCGTGCTTGTGCATATCACCAATCCTTCCTCTAGTGAATGAGCACATGGTTCTAATGCCGTTCTTAAAGATCCCCCTTGTGCAGACCCATTGTTTATACCTTGAGACTGAATATTTATGATGACCTGCACCTTCAATTGCCTGGTTCCATGTATCCCCTAATCCATAATTCCCACTTCGATTAAACTTTCTGGGCAAACTTCCTAATAAATAGTTAATCCCTATCTCAGCACCCCACCTTATGGCAAATCCATATTGTCCACTTCTCTTAAGCATTCTGGACATTCCTAGGGTGACGTTTTCTGCACCTTGCCTTGACATTGTATCCTCCTTGCATTTACCTAAGCTGCCTCCTATGTCACCATTATGTAACTCACTCTTAATACTGATGACCTTCAAATGAGGGTTATCAATACTCCAATGTGTTGCATCCATTAATCCCTGCTGTCCAATTCGCTTAAACATTCTGGACAGCTCTCCTTCCAGTTGGACATCACAGCCTTGGTTATGCTTGTACCAGTGATGTAGATAATTAAACCAATTCAGTTTTCTCCATCTTCCAGATTTTTTCCATAGCTTGTAGTAGAGAATGATTCTGCAGATTCCCTTTTTTATCCTTGAAGTGTTACAGTGCATTTGGCAAAATTCCCATGCTATTCCATATGCTCCATAAATTGTTTGCCAGCCACACCTTAACATCTGATGAATGTCGAGTAGACTGTTGATCCACTTCCCTATTGTCCCAATGCCTATCTTTAGCTCCCCCTCAATGGAATGAGTACTAAGTACTAATACCACCAATTGAGGGTTCATCAGAAAATAGAGCATGGTGACAGTGCCTTGAACTGCAAAAAAGAAAAGGTTGTTAGTTATAAAAATCCTTACCATACTCTCCTCCAAGTGGCCTCGAGCATGATAAGTCATAGAGTCAGCTTCAGCACTCTTTCCTGCACCTTTTCCTCCTTCACCCTTTAATTCTTTGCCACATTTACTCTCAAATAATGGCATTGTATCTTATCTTCATTCACAATCCTTCTACCTTGACTATCTAACTCCCAGAATTCATGACACACAATTGTGCCAACATCAAGTGCATAGTTAGCTAGGTGGTCAGCCAACTTATTCCCTTCTCTAAAAATGTGTGATACCACATAGTTTCTACCATTCAAATGCTGCATAATCTCCTCATACTGTGTTGCTATACACCAAGGTGGCTTCCAGGATCCCTCCATGATTTTCTTCATTAACATCGAATCAGTTTGCACACAGACTTTAGAGTATTGCTGCGTTCTACAGAATCTCAAAGCCTCCACAATAGCCACAGCCTCAGCTTCTGTATTTGATACTTCATTAATTTCTTTTCCTGTTGCATACATAATGTCTCCATATTCATCCCTTACACAAAAGCCAATTGCACTCCTACCAGGATTCCCCCTTGAGGCATCATCCGTGTTCACTTTCATCCAGCCTTCACCTGGTAATTCCCATATCACTTTTGTAACTTTAAGCTTGGGCATGTAATTCTCCATCATAGTTAGTAACTCGTGCCATTTGTGAGGGACATTATTAATACCAGGTTTCCTTACTTTGACTAGAGCTTGAATATTGGATGATACTTGATATATAACGCGACTTGTTGAGACAGAATCTCCATACTTCATACTATTCCTTCGCTTCCATAATTCCCAGACTATGTATGAAGGTAAGGCTTGCATAATAGGTTTAAGTCTAGCACATACTTTGGCAGTCCAACAGTTGGTTATTGCTTGCTGCATTGACAGTCCTTGCACATTAATACCTGCCCTCGAAAGGAAGTACCTCCACACATCTCTAGTTGTCTCTAAATTGAAGAACAAGTGATGGAGTGTTTCTTCCTTGGGGTGAATGCAGCACCAGCATTTTGATGGCATCATATATCCAAGTCTTCTCATAAAATCATCTAGGGGCAGCTTTGCCTTCCAAACTTTCCACATAAAGAATAAAATTTTGAATCACAACCCCTTCACCCAAATCATCTGATAAGATACCCTTGGTTCATCCCTTCTTCGCAAGTATTCCCAAGCAGATCTAACACTAAAATAACCTCGAGATTCAAGCATCCAGTTAGGTACATCGAGTACCTCATTAACAGTTGGTGGCTTGATGTTTTCAGTAATGTGCATGGCATATTCCTCAGGTAAAATCTCCAGCAACCTCTCCACATTCCATTCGCCATTGTCAACCACATCCCATACATTATTAATTGACATCTATCCCAAAGTTCTGTGGAACAATGAAGTATAAGGCTCCCAACCCTGTCCAGTTATCGTACCAAAAGAGTGACGACCCCATTTTTGGATGCCATTTTATTTGATGCTCGATTAGATCTCTACATTCTAACATCTTCATCCATATATGCGACCCTTTTCTCCATGGTACAACGACTGTGTTCATTGTTTTACAGTATTTTTAGCTCATGAATGAGCTTCACAGACTTGGCTTCGTTATATAGTTCCACCATAGCTTGCAAAAAAGTGCTTTAGCAACATCATGTAAAGATCTGAAGCAAATTCCACCTTCAGCATATGGCATACATAGAGTATTCCATGGCGCCCAATGCTTGTTGCTGCCTCCTACTGAACTGGACCAAAAACATTGCGCAAAAATTTTGTGCAGCTTGTTTATGACATTATTAGGAGGATTCACGACAGAAAGGAGATGCATTGGCATACTCTGTAATACATGGGCTATCAAGACTGCTCTGCCCCCTATTGAAAGCAGTTTTCCTTTCCAAGATTGAAGTTTATCCATTACTTTTGTAATCAATCCTTGATAATGATCCAGCTTTCTCCTCGAGTAAACAATGGGGCAGTCAAGGTACATGAATGGGAATTCTTTCCTTTTGATACCAGTGATCCTTTCCACCTTGTTTTCTACTTCTTCATCTATCAAATGGTGCATGTACACAGCTGATTTCGACTTATTCACAAGCTGTCCAGAAGCAGCTTCATATGCCCCCAGTACTTCCATGATTAGTCTTAGTGAAGTAGCATCAGATGATGAGAAAATAATCGTGTCATCCGCATAGGAAAGATGATTAATTTTAGGACTCCATTTAGGTAGACCAAAGCCACAAAAGTACAGGTTCAAGTGTGATGCATTTAACCCCCTCGATAGTGTTTCTGCAGCAAGTATAAACAATGTGGGTGACAGTGGATCCCCTTGTTTGACACCTCTCGATGATTTGAAAAAGCCATGAGCCTGACCATTAATTAGAACAGAATACCAGTTATTTGAGACAATGCCATATATCATGCCAATGAACCTTTCCGCAAATCCCATCTTTCTAAGCACCTTTATAAGAAATAGCCAAGACAAACTGCCGTATGCCTTCGTCATATCTAGTTTGATAACCACATTTGGTCCAGCTCTAGTTCTAAGTCTTATATCAGTGATAATTTCCTGAGTGAGCAAAATATTTTCAACTATGCTCCTCCCTTTTCACAAAGCCAGCTTGTTCTTCTGATATAATATTAGGTAATAGCCCCACAATCCTCTCATGTATCACCCTTGATATCACTTTGTTGGTAAAGTTGCTCAGTCTTATTGGCCTCAAGTCAGAAAATGTGATCACCTCCTTTTTCTTTGGAAGAAGGACCAAATTGGTATGAGTCACACACTTTGGCAGTTCATATCCATTAAAAAAAGCTCTCACCATATCAAACAAATCATCCCCAATTATATCCTAACACGATTGATAGAACTTGCATGTGTATCCATCCGGACCCCCTGCAATATCTCCATTCAAACCAAAGACTGCATTTTTCACCTCTTCTTTTGTTGGTTGTCTTATTAATTCACAATTCTGCTCCATCTCTATCAATTCTGGGACATGATCCAGTATATGAAAAGATGTAGGAACTGTCGACTCCTTGAATTAATCTTCAAAAAACTGAACAGCTTCCTAAGCTATCTCTTCATCTTCTTCTAACCATGTACCTTGACTGTTTTGAATTCTGTTAAGCTGTAGTCCTTTCCTTCTACCCTTAACTTGAGCATGAAAAAATTTGGTGTTCCTATCCCCATCTTTGAACCAAGCCATTCTTGCTTTCTTCTTCCAAAAATTTTCCTCAAGTGCTAAGAATCTGATCAGTTCTGCTTGTACCTTGCGCAATCTTTCTTTGTTCTCTTTTGTAGGCTGGAGTTCAAACTGAGCTTCATGTACCAATACTACTTCCTCCATGCTAGCAATTTTCTGAAAGAAGTCCCCAAAGGTAGCTCTGCTCCACATTGACAATGCCTTTTTAAGCTTCTTCAGTTTGTAGTTGAACAAGGTAAAAGGATTAGCATAGAAGTCTGCCTTCCAGTTTTCTCGCACTACTTCCTGGAAAGAATCATGTTCTACCCAGAAATTCAGAAATCGAAAAGATTTTTTCACTGGAGGGGTTTCTATGTCACACTTTAGTTGCATAGGTGATAGGACTATGGTCGGACCCTATCTTTGAGAGGTGAATTACTTCTATTCCTGGGAACGTCTGCTGGAACTCCTCATTTGCCAAACACCTGTCTAGCCTTTTGAAAATACAATCTTCTTCAGCTCTCCCGTTCCACCAAGTAAAGATGCTACCCTTGAATCCAAGATCAGTAAGGTTGCAAGTAGTGATGCAGTGTCGAAAATCATCAATTTCATTCAACGACACTGGTAAACCACCAAAGTTTTCTTCTTCATCCCATATGACATTGAAGTCACCACCTACTAGCCATGGTACATTCATGTCTCTTGCCATTGCATACATTGTATCTCGTAATTCAATTCTTTCGATGGCATCGCATTTAGCATACACCAAGGTAAGCACCAGTTCTACATGCGAGTCAGTGTGAAAAAGCCTTAAGAGTCAGTTGTTTCACCATATCATACATGATTGTCACTTCATATACCTCATCAATGAAAGCCCAAATCTTGTTTGACACATTTGAAATTGCTTGTGCAAAATCGATTTGTCTTATGTACCTTTCCAGCTTTTTAGATTGTTGCATCGGTTCCATTAAGCCAATAAACTCATAATGGTGTTTCCTATGCATTTTGATGAGCCTCTCAAATGCTTGTTGAGTATTGACTGCCCTTATATTCCAAATGAGGGCGTCCATCACTGGTTGTTTGATTTGGTCAATGTTCTCCTCGTTTGCACACCACCTGCAGGCAATGTGGTGTTATTCTGCTGCTGTTTCTTCCTTCCTTTAGTTGAAGATTTGACCTTTTCAATCTGTCTAGGGGATAGATCTCCTTTCCTTGCAACATTTAAGAAATTCTGGACAGTGGACTCCTGGTCCATATCTTTGCCAATTCTGTCATTTGCCTCGTCTGCATCAGTTGCATCATTGTCCCTTATAACATCCACTGTGTTTGATTTCTGCCCTTTCGATATCAAGGCATGATCCTCTCCTTTCCTTAGAATCTTTAGCTGCCTAATTTCCAATGGCACAGTGTTTTGTGTCTCAACTGAACACTGCTTAGTCCCATCTGTTCCAATTTTCTTTTTTCCAGTTTCCTTGTTCTTCTGCTGCAATATCATCTCCCATGTTCCTCCAGTATCAACTGCATCATTTCCTCTATCATCTGATCTTTCTTTGTGTGCCCTATTGATTTCTACATATGTCTGCTTCTCTTTACTTTGTTCCTTTCCTGTTGTGTTTGTGATCTCCTTGTTTGTTGTGTCATCTGTTGTATTTTTATATACACCAATAGGATCCCCATTCACACTTTGTTCTTCACCTTCTTGGTCATCATCAATTGGCTCCTCTTCAACCGGTGCTCCTTCTGGAACTTCACCCTCGTATGAATCCTCCTCCATTTGGTTAGCCCACAGTCAGCCCACTCCATTGAACCTTTTCATTGACTTTTGGAAAGTCACTCTTTGTTTTAGTTCCTGTAGATTGGATCACAGGAGACTTAGTTAGTTCTTGATCTAGCATTGTATCTTGTGAACGAATTTCCTGACATGAGGTATTAACATTGACTGCCTTGTCCATTGCATTCTCCTTAAAGGTTCTCTGCGCCCACTGAGCTGTGGTTTCCTTGTCTTTGGCTTTTTCTTTCTCCTTCCCCTTTGAACTGATATCTGCTCAATCATTGGTGGACCCAATCCCTGCTGAAATTTGATTAAAACCCGGAGTTGCAGGGTTCAAATTCCCACCCTTTTTGGCAGAATATTTTTGCCTTCTTTTAGCTGAACTTTGGTTCCCTTTTGCAGGACTTTTGGTACCTGTTTGATCTTATACCACCACTACTTTATTGCCATTTCCTTCATCCTCATCTACCACCTCCTAGACTGCAAATTTATTTCCCAATTGAACCTGCTTATTTGCTCCAGAATCTACTGGTACAATCTCTCTTCCTGTTATTCCTTGCACTTCATTTAATTGTCCTACATTCCTTACTTCATTACCTCTATTTGCTGCTTGATTATCAGTCTGCTGAACTGGTACAAGCTCTTTTCCAGTATTCACTTGTTCCACTCTTTGATTCACCGCAGCTTTAAATCTATTATCCTTGACTTCTCTCCACTGTTCTTTTGAGTTTCCAGCCACATTACTACGACTTTGCCACTCGACAAAATCATCAAAGGTCCATTGTGATTTTCATCATTGTGGACAGTAGCCACATCTCCTTGTTGCACACCCTCATTATCCCCATGTTGATCAGTAGCCTTATTTCCCATTAGCTCAGGATGAATCCTCCAACAATCGATCATATCGTGGCTTTGTAACTTACACTCTTTACAATATTTTGGTAGATAATCGTATTTGATGTTCACCCATTCAGTCCTCACGTCTCCAGTAGCTTCATTCTCGATGTCCATACGCACTTTCTTTGGTAAGTCTGCTAATAAATCAACAAGGACTTCCACTCGCGCAGCTTGGCCTCGTTTTATTTATAGTCGCCATATCTAAATGTAGAGCCTTACTCACAGCTGACGCCAACGAAAATAAACACTCCTTGACGAAAAAGGTTGGCAATAAATTTGGAAAAAAAATCCACGCCATTACCTTCGATGTTTCCTCCCTGACCTTGAATTTTGCATCGTAAATCAACGTTCTTAATTGATATTCATGCCCAGCCTTGTCTTTCACATAATACACACTTTTAGACGTATAATCAATAAAATCTTGCCATAACGTCAATCGTATCAAGACATGTCTATCGCGAAGGAATCCGATATTGCACTCGCCTTTAATTCCACATTGAAGCGGCACTATTCGATGTAATTCATTGAGCTCCGGCCATCCATAAGAAAATTTGCAAACCGCTGCATATTGCAAACCTTCGATTACGTTCATTATATCAACCTTTGCTTCTGTGAATTTCACCATAGGTTGTCCTTGAAGCATAACTGGTCGACGCACTGGAATTGGATCAACAGTGGACTGTTTTGCCATAGTTCCTTGCACTGTTGCATTAATTGTGGCTGGTTTCAGAACTTTGGAGTAGTCTAAAGGTTGGGAATTGTTAGTATTGGTAGTAGATGATGGAGCGAGGGTGGGGTATGGCTGACCAGCCGGTTCCGATGGCTGGCCGCCGGTCAAATTGGCCATGGCAGCGCTGAAGAAGAAGGTTGCACAGTGATCGCCAAAAAATTCTCCAGAGCTTCTCTCTCCTCGCGTTTTGGGTTTATTTCAGTTGTAGTATTCTTTCTTTAAAAAAAAAAAAAAAATTCAGACTTTTCCCAAAGATGTATCTCCTAGACAGTTTTCTTGATGGATTAAATTCTAATCAAAAACACAAAAAAAATTAAAAAATAAAAATTCAAAAATATATCTTTTAGCTTTCTTTAGGTAGTAATAATCCCTTGTGGTTTTTCTTTGTACCTCAGTTCTTTTTCATGAGATGTAGTTTGAACTGAGTAGTAGTTTTTATTTTATTTTTTAGAGTAGATTAGGATTTAAGGAATAAATTGAGGAAGAAAGATGAGATTCCTAGGCGCCTTGACTTGTTTGATAGTAGCATATTTAGGCTTTGGCATGTGTAGTATCTTCCCTATGAGTTGAATTTGATCATGATGCCTTTATATATTGGATAGCATGTTTATGATGCCTATGTCTCATTTATTTGACTATTATTCACTTTGTGATTAATGCTTAATACCTTGTGGCTCCGTGAATACATGCATTAGCTTGAGAGTCGGAATGGGACCGTCCTTAGTGAGTTATGTGTCATGTGTGAAGTGAGATTTTTGTATAGTCTATGTATTGTAATTGTGTCTAGAACTTGTCCGGCATGTGAGTTGAAGCGAAATTTGAGGTGATGCTCGATTTGAAAAATTATTTTAGGCTTTTATTCATCTTTTTTAGCTTATTGCTTATCACAAATAAAATTTATCCCTAGTAAACCCTTTTGAGCCAATAGACTTTTATTTGGCACCAACATTACAAGCCTATACTCTTTTTATTCTTAATTGACATTATTTTTATCCTTTTACCTCTTATAGTACTTTAATTGTGAAATGGGCACTAAAAAGAGTAAGAAGGGACTAAGTGTGGGTTGACTTTTGAGTCGAACCAATAAAAGGAAGGGTGCACTTATTTTGTAAAAATGATATAATACACCACTAGCGAAAATTGAAAAAGGAAAGAAAGAAAAAATAATATGGATGAATAAATTATTGTCTTATTTTTGCTAGTGGAGTGTAAATGAGGATAGTGCTTAAAGAAAGAGGAACATTGTTAGGGATGATTTTAGTTGTGAAATTAAGATTGGGATTGAAGAATTTGCACTTACAGTTGATTATGCGATGTGTTAAAGTGCTTAGGAGGGTTAGGCAATATTCCTAAATATATTCTTCCCGTCCCTTAACCCACATTACAACCATGAAAAAGTCCTAATTGATTTTAGATCGAGCGAGCCTATATTAGCAGAGATTTACATTAAGGGCAAGTCTATGGTGCCGATTGCATGCATGTGACTTCTTTTGTGAAAGAGAGAGAGAGGGAGAGAGAGAGATTTTCTTTGATATATATGAGTCCGTAAAATATATTTGAGCATTTGACTTGAATGTATGGATTCAACTTACTCTCTTGTTCTTGTTGTGAGGGCGCATGGTTTCGCAAGGAGTACGTAACGTTATTAGACTTCTCTCTATAATGTTGGGTGTTCAAGCCATGAGTGCATTGTGATAGTGAGTTGGTTTTTGAGGCTAGGATTGTTATGAGCATGTTGTCTTTGTCTGAATATTTTTGAAGTTAGGCATAAGAAAAGGGAAGTGTATGTGATTGCATATACTAAAGTTTAATTGTTGCTATCAACCATGGTCATTGGTGTGGTGTGCCTCAATTATGTAAAAACAAAATGCTCGAGGATAGTGTGAATTGTTAGTTGACTCGAGGACGAGCAATGTTTAAGTGTGGGGTAGTGATGTTTGGCTATAATTACATATTTTTAATGTATTACTTACCTTACATTTTGGGGCTTTGATGCTAAACTACATTATATTTATGCTTAATTGAGCTTATTTTATGTGTAGGTATGTTGAAGACGAAATTGAGAGCAAAGTAGAGATTTTACGTGTATTTTATGCACTACAAAAACAGATTGTGATTATTTGATAATGGAAAATATTATGATATCATAATTAAACAATGATTGAAGACACAAAAAGAAAGAAAAGCAAAGGAAAAAGAAATAAACAGAAACGAGAGAGTTAGGCAGCAAATCCAAATGACAAACGAAGCAGCAAAGCAGCAGGCGACGCGAGCCAATTTGCTCGCGTTAGAGCAGGTGTTGCGAGGCCTGTAGCGAGGTGTTCGCGTGTTCCGAGTTTTAAAGCTTATTTTATTTCCTACTTGGTTTTGAACTTGATTATTTCGTCTAGGTCTTTTCCCTACACATATAAATAGTAATAAAACGCCATTATTAGAGAGAATTTAGACCGAGGGAGAGCACAGAGCCGCTGTGGAGGCCGGGTTTCATCTTTTCTTCTACCAACTTAGTATTTTTTATGTTTCTTTGTATGATTTGTTGTTTGGCTACCATGTCTATGCGGAGCTAAACTTCACGTTCTAGGGTTGTGTGTAAGGCCCCGTGAATTTTTAACAAAACCCCGAAAATTTCAAAGTGCCAAGTTAGATTTATGCGTCATAATATTAGAAATTCTTCTCGGCAAGCTTGCTCGCCGCGGTTCGGACTTTTTGGGTGAAACAGTACACTACGGGCTTAGAGGAAAATGTTGGCAGAGGAATGCATTTTTGCGGCCCATTATGCGGCCACATAATCACTCTGCGGACCGCATAATGTTCGTAGAGTGAAGCTGAAAATTGACCAATTTTGAGGCCAGTTATGCGCCCTAATTATGCATTCGTATAATCAATTTGCGGGCCGCATATTGATCGCATATCCCCCTTGGACTTTTGCGAAGGGAAGTTCTGCGTTGCATTATGCGGCCGCAGAACACCAGTTGTATGCAAAGTTCTCAAAATGTGAATTTTGGCTTGAATCTGTTACATTTCTGGGCCATGTCGTCTCCAGAGAAGGAATTAAGGTTGATCCTCAAAAGGTTGCATCAGTAAAGGACTAGCCTAGAACTACCACTCCAATAGAGATTCGTAGTTTCTTGGGTTTGGCCGGGGTATAGGAGGTTCGTGGAGGGGTTCTCCACTCTTGCCTCTCTATTGACTAAGTTGACGCAGAAAGCGGAATTCTAGTGGTCCGATGCTTGTGAAAGGATTTTCCAGGAACTGAAATCAAGATTGACTTCGGCGCCGGTATTGACCCTACCAGAGGGTACGTAGGGTTTTGTGGTGTATTGTGATGCTTCAAAGATCGATCTTGGGTGTGTATTGATTCAAGATGGTAAGGTTATAGATTATGCTTCCAGTAAGCTTAAGAATCATGAAAAGAACTATCTGAAACATGACTTAGAGCTTGCGATGGTGGTTTTTGCATTAAAAATTTGGCGTCATTATTTGTATGGGGTCCACGTAGATGTATTCACGAACCACAAGAGCCTTCAATACATTTTCAAATATAAGGAATTGAACTTGAGGCAGAGAAGGTGGCTTGAATTGCTAAAGGATTATGAAACTGACATCTTGTATCATCCGGGGGAAGCTAATGTGGTGGCGGATGCTCTTACGGAAATTTATGGGTAGCTTGGCTCACTTGAAGGCATGTCAAAGGCCATTGGCCCGGGAGATTCACCAGTTGGCTAGTTTGGGGGTTCGTCTTGCGGACTCTAATGAGGGAGGAGCAATTATGCAAAATGGGGCAGAATCATCGCTCGTGACAGAAGTCAAGGAGAAGCAATACGATGATCCAGTGTTGGTGCAGCTGAAGGAGGGGATTCATAGACACAAGACTGCGGCTTTCTCTCTTTGCATGGATGACGGTACATTACGATACCAAGGGAGACTATGTGTTCCAAACATGGATGGTCTTCGAGAAAGAATCATGGCAGAAGCTCATACTTCTAGATATTTCGTGCACCTAGGTTCTACGAAGATGTATCATGATATCAAGGAAGTTTACTGGTGGAATGACATGAAGAGGAGTGTGGCGGATTTTATGGCGAAATGTTCAAACTGTCAGCAAGTGAAGGCCGAGCATCAAAGGCCCGGTGGGTTGGCAAAAAATATAGAAATTCCAATATGAAAATGGGAGATGATCAATATGGATTTTGTGGTAGGGTTACCGCGCGTTCTGCGTAAGTTTGAGTCAATTTGGGTGATCGTGGATAGACTCACGAAATCAGCACACTTCTTGCCAGTTAAATCCACCGACACTGCGGAACAATATGCTCAATTGTATATCAAGGAAATAGTTAGGCTTCATGGCACTCTAGTTTCCATCATTCTGATCGAGGGGCTCAGTTCACAGCTAATTTCTGGAAGAAATTTCAGCAAGGTTTGGGTACGCAGGTGAATCTTAGCACGGCTTTCCATCCACAGACTGACAAGCAAGCAGAACGGATTATTCAGACGCTTGAGGACATATTGTGTGCTTGTGTGCTTGACTTCAAGGGTAGTTTGGATGATCATTTGCCGCTCATAGAATTTGCCTATAACAACAGCTTCCATGCCAGTATTCAGATGGCGCCGTTCGAGGCTTTGTATGGTAGGAGATGTAGATCGCCGATTAGGTGGTTCGAGCTTGGAGAAGCTGAACTAATAGGACCAGACCTTGTGCATCGGGATATGGAGAAAGTTAAGATCACAAAGGAACCGTTGAAAACTGCTCAGAGCCGTCAAAAATCCTTTTCGGATGTTCGTCGCAAAGACTTACAGTTTAAAGAAGATGATTGGGTGTTCCTAAAGGTCTCCCCCATGAAGGGGATCATGTGGTTTGGGAAAAAGGGGAAATTAAGTTCGAGGTATGTCGGGCCGTATAGAATCACTCAAAGGATAGGTCAGGTAGCGTACAAGCTTGAGCTGCCACCTGAGATGTCATTAGTGCACCCGGTATTCCATGTGTCCATGTTGAATAATGTAGTTGGAGATCCGTCCGCTATTGTATCCATTGAGACCATCGAGGTTAGTGAAGAACTGTTATATGAAGAGATTTCGGTTGATATTCTTGATAGACATGTCCAAAAGTTGAGAAACAAAGAAATTGCATCCGTGAAGGTATTTTGGAGAAACCATCAAGTCGAAGAAGCTACTTGGGAAGCCGAAGATGAAATGAAAAAGAAGTACCCTCATTTGTTTGAATATCCATGTAGTAGCTCTATAAATTTGTTTCCATAACTTTTGTATTACTTGTTCACTAATGAAAAGATATTTCTTTCTAGTTATATGTTCCTTATGAGGCCTCGGCTGGTGTTGTTTTGTGTCTTATTGTGTTATTTGATCAAATATATGATGTTAGGATGTGTTTCTGGGGCTCTCTGGCAGGTGGATAGACCTAATTACAAAGTAAACTCTGGTAAAATTTTCAAAAAAGAAGCTTAGGAAGTTAGGAAAATTTGGGGCTGATAGTAGGTGGTATAACTGAAGTTGTATAAAGTGTTATTAAGTGAACCTTGATCCTCATTCGAGGACGAATGATCTTAAGTGGGGGAGGATGTAAGGCCCCGTGAATGTTTAACAAAAACCCGGAAATTTCGTAGTGCCAAGTTAGATTTATGTGTCATCATATTAGAAATTATTCGCGGCGAGCTTGATCGCTATGGTTCGGACTTTTTGGGTTAAACAATACACTACGGACTTAGAGGAAAATGTTGGCAGAGGAACGCGTTTTTGCGACCCATTATGCGGCCGCATAATCACTCTGCAGACCGCATAATGGTCGTAGAGTGAAGCAGAAAATTGGCCAATTTTGAGGCCAGTTATGCTGCCCAATCATAATTGCTTTGCAGGCCACATATTGATCGCATATCCACCTTGGACTTTTGCGAAGGGAAGTTCTGCGGTGCATTATGTGACCGCATACTGGTCGCATACACAGTCAGAAAAATCAAGCCCCTGAGGGCTATTTTTGTTGTCACTTTGCGGACGACATAACCATTATGCGGTCGCATATGCGACCGCATACCTGTGTCGGGGCACCCATTTTCTTAATTTCAAACCCGACCCCCACTCCATTAAAACACCCCATTAGGCCATTTTGAACCATTTTCTTACATTTCTAGAGTGAGGGAAAGAGGTTATTAGAGAGAGAAGGGAAAATCATCACACCAATATTCCTCCGTTCTTACTAATTACTTGAAGATTTTTAAGAGGGTCTCCACATCAAAGGTAAGAACCTAAACCCAGCTCAACATTTCGAAAATTCCTTCTAAAATGGGTACCTAGCAAGATAATTCATGGGCTTGGGGTTAATTGTTTTGCATGCATGGTTGGTGAAGGAACCTAGAATTAATATGAGCTTAAAAATGGTTAAGGATGGGAATGGGATAAGGCATTGATCGTCCTTCTAATTCTTGAATCACTTTGTAATAATCCTAGAATATATTGAAAGTGCTAAGGGTCCCGGGAGTTACCGTCGGACGTAAGGAAAGCTATCGAGGTATGTATGGCTAAAACCCCTCTCTTCTTTGAAACTGAATCCCATGGTGCTCTACAATGGGAGTAAGCCTCAACCATGATTGATGTAGGAAATGACATACCAAGTATGCTTGTGTTGTAAGACTTTATGTGTAATATGTATTTAAATGCTCCCTTTTATGTTATATGTTTCTTGGTGATATAGTGAGGTTATGGAATATGTGTTTAATTGCCAAATTATGTGAAAGCCTCTATACGTCCACGGCTCATGATCCCGCCTATGCGTACTTAATATCTTTAATTGAAAGGTTGGTTGACGATATCGATAAAAATATGAATTATGTGGAAAGAACTTGAATTATGAAATGCGGCATAGTTCCAAGTATGAATTAACAATTGTGGCCTCTAGCGTTGAATGAATTGAAATATGTGAGTGAAACAAGAAAGGAGATGATTGGTGAAAAATGGTAATGTCTAGAGTAAGACGGCCTAGCCGATCGGGCTGTGATCGAACGCCATGCCGCACACATGGTGGTATTGTGCTAGGAATTGAATCGGAATTGAAAAGGGAATTGATACTGTGGGAAAATGTCTCCAAGGGAGACGACCTAGCCGATTGAGTTGTGATCGGACTCCGTATAAGAGTACAGTGGTAATGTGAATGATGAGGTGATTAAGGCGAACAATGGCCCAAGCTAAAGCTATAGTAATTTCATTTGAAAAGCTTATGTGGATCCTTATTTGATGTTGTGGTGTTGGCTAAGTTTCTTATTGATTTCATGATTACTTATTCTTGTATTATTGATCTTTCTAATGTAATGGTGTTTAGCTATTCATACTATTACTATTCGACAGTACTAACGTCACTTTTGCCGGGGGCGCTACATCTTTCAACGGATGTAGGTGCTTCCATCGTAGATAGTGTCGATCGCAGTTAGTGGTGCTCTCTCTCTCTCTCTCCGAAATAGTCTCGGTGAGCCCCCATTTCTTCCAGGGGTTGTGTAGCTCTTCTTTTGTATAAGTTACTACGTTTTGAGGTATAGCCGAGGCCTTGTTGCCGGCATTGTATTTTGTATCATTAGAGGCTCCGTAGACACTTATGTGGGTCATGTATGGGTATCGGGGTGGTCACCGGATTAAGTTGTATTTTCTAAACCCTTTCCCACTTATTTGTAAATTGTATGTATTTTGGGAACTTAACCTTGATATAACGAAAATGAAGTAAGCAACTTGTAAGGTCCTATAAAATGTTTCTACTGCTTAGCTAATGGCATCATGCATTCTTTAATCACGAGCGAGTCGGGTTAAAGTCATCTAATAGGCTGGCTCGACCGGGTTCTCTCGGTTGAGCGTCGGTCACGCTCCCCGAGGTTTGGGCATGACATTGTGGTTCTTTCATGACTATTGTTATTCGGATATTGATTTTACTTTCTTAACTTATCATATTGGTTTATTTATTCAATCTTGCGCTTAATTATTTGATTGCTTGATCACCAATTGAATACTATCTACGAATCTAGAATTGAACTCGAAAGTGGAAATTCTAGACTGAATATAGGATTGAGTAGAGAAAGTTCTTGAACTTTGGCATCGGGGAACGGATTCGCGGTTATGATAGACATATACCTAATTGTGTTTCTTGGTTAATTTACAGAAATTATAAATGAGTTCTTGCTAGTTCTAATTCCACGGACATATAAGCGTAGGTTAGCTTGAATAGGCGAGTAAGAACTCGATAGATTATTATGAGCAATATTAACCTTGTTAACCAATTAACTAGATAAATTAGTTAGTCAATTCAATTGAAGAATACAATAGGATTGTTAGATAGCCCATAACTCTAGATCGTTTTCATCATATTGATAACATAAAAATCTGTTCTTCCTCTGTTTAAAGTTTATTAGTTATTTTCTTTTTAGTTTAATTACTTTAGCATCACTAATTTTGGGTTTAATTCTTGTTTACATAATTAGGATAGTCTAATTTAGTTAATAGTTAATCACAAGTCCTCGTGGGTTCGACATCCGACTTATAGTCACTTTATTACTTGACGACCGCATATACTTGCGTGTGCGTTTGGCCGCAACATGACACATGTTCTAATTTAAAAAAAGGGTTTTAAACAAGAAATATTGGTAGTTTTGAATATTTTGATCTATTGAGGTTCAAATCTTAGCAAATGTCTTAGTTTACTTAAAACAAATAGCATAGAGTTTATAAAATATATATTTTCTTGCTTGACCATTGAAATATTCCTACAAACAAAGTTCATAGCCTAATTTCAATTTGTTGCTTCCAAGTCAAGCATGCAGTTTGAGTCACTGATATATGATCTGGTGTCACAAAATCTCACTTTAACATACGAAGACCCAACATATTTATTTAGATGTAAAATATACATCTAGTAAAACGTATGGGTCATCGCAAGGGGGCTATTTAGGAATCAAAAACAGTTCAAATATTCCCTTAACTATGCAAAATTGAGCGGATGTGCCCATCATTAACACAAGCACAAATATGCCCCTACCATCCAATACTTTCTCGAAATATACCCTTATTTTAAGTGCCCTCATATGGATGGCGTATTTGGTCACACGTGTAGACCTTAAGGGCATATTTGGTCCATTCAAGTTCTTAAAATTTTATTTTATTGAGTTATCTTGTTTGGTTCATGATAATGTACTAAAAGCTTGTAATGATAAAATCCCCCTCAAATCGATTGATTTTCTTCTATAAGTCTTAAATACGAACAAAGAGAAGCAAAGTGTAGAAAAACCTAAACTATTTTGTTGGAAGAGAAACATATACAGTGGCTGTAAAACTTGAGAGGTATGTCTTCCAACACATGGTTTAGGTTTGTGTATACTTTGCTTCTCTTTGTTCCCAAACCATGCTTATATGTGTTCCTAAGCAAGGTATTATTATGTTTTGCTTGTACGGAGCGAGTAAGTAATTTATTTTTTTAAGAAGGGTCAAAATTATTTATATTATTTGCAAAATGATTTATAGAAACTTGGTCCATCTATCAGTCTAACAATACACATGACATCCATCTAGCATTCCAAAATACACACTATATTTTTTTTATTATCAAAATTACCCATGTGTTTAAGCAGACTAGGTGGACCTTCAAATTAACGTGTGGGCATCTTTTTACTAGGTCACGTGGCACTTTTTTCCAGAAATCAAATTAGGATTTAATTTTTTCTCATTAACCGGATCCAACCCTAATTTTTGTTATCACACCCACTCCCACTCACCTGATCACCCCCTTTATTCTTGTCCATCCATAAACCCCATATTAATGGTGTTTTCCAACCTTATCTGAAAGATTCTGATCATGTTCATAACTATTTGTTCGCTATTAATTACCATTTCCGGCGAGGAGATCCAGTGGTCGCGTCGCCAGTGGTAGAGGAATAATGTTGGCAGTAGCACCCTAGAGATCTGGAGAGAGAGAGAGAGAGAGAGAGAGAGAGAGAGAGAGAGAGAGAG
>ML292485.1:5037-61965 GCA_005239495.1 Nicotiana undulata | reverse complement strand
ATAGATATGTGTAAGAGAGAGGGGAGAGAGAGAGAGAGAGAGAGAGAGAGAGAGAGAGAGAGAGAGAGAGAGAGAGGAGGAAGAGGTGAGGGTAATGCTGGATTTTCGACGATGGCATAGATTGGCCAGTGGTAACGCCATCAGTGGTGGTGATGGGAGAAGAGAGGCTAGGACGAGAAGTTTTTGAGATTTAAGTGGTGGGAGTGGGTGGTTTTGGTATATAAGGAAGAAAGAGAAAGAAGAAAAACTATAAAATAATAAGGTGGTCAAATAAACGGGCCGGATATTAAATCCATGTCTGATTTCATCCCGAGATTGCCACGTGACCTATTAAGAAAATGAAACGTCATTAAATTGAAGGCCTGTCAATTATTGTTAGCGTGGGGGAAATTTTGTTAATTGAATTAATATTGTGTGTATTTTTGGACTAATAGATGGACAGTGTATCGGTTAACTATTTAGCAAATAATAGGGGTAGTTTTGACTCTTTTACGTTTATTTTTTTGCTACCGAGTTGAGGTTGACACAGTTAAATGATGCAGTTGATTCATTTATTGCCTATGATGGCAAAATGCGTTTATTGTATTAGTTTTTATTGTTATAATACTGAGAGTGGCCATTTAGGCCTCATTTCTTATTATTAAGATTAAGACGTCTGAATCTGAATACACATCTGAATATTAATATGTGTATTAAGATTAAGAAGTCTGAATCTGAATACACATCTGAATATTAAGATGTTGTATTAAGATCTAAATACTGAATAATTAAGATTGTTTGTTTTCTCTACATCCTAGTGAAGTTTTGGAAGAGTGCGGCAAGGCAGGCTTGGAGTGGATCACTGAATTATTTAATGTCATTTTTATAACGAAGAAGATACTTGAAGATTGGAGGTGGAGAACGATGGTTCCTATATACAAGAACAAGGGTGATATCCAAAATTGCAATAACTATCGGGGCATCAAGTTGCTTAGCCATAATATGAAAATCTAGGAGATTAGTAGAGCTAAGGGTGAGAAGGAGTGTGTCTATTTCGGAGAACCAGTTTGGGTTGATGCCGAGGCGTTTGACTACAGAAGACATCCACCTTGTTAGGAGATTGATGGAGCAGTATAGGAAGAGAAAGAAGGACTTGCATATGGTGTTCATCTACTTAGAAAAGGCGTACGATAAAGTTCCGAGTGAGGTTTTGTGGCGATGTTTGGAGGCTAGAAGTGTACATGTTGCCTCCCTTAGGTTAATTAAGGATATGTATGATGGAGTAAAGACCCGAGTGAGGACGGTGGATGGGGACTCGGACCATTTTCCGGTTATGATGGGGTTGCATCAAGGGTCGTCACTGGGCCCTTTTTATTTGCTCTGGTGATGGACATACTGACGTGCCACATCCAAGGGGAGGTGTCATGGTGTATTCTATTTGCATATGATATTGTATTGATCGACGAGACGCGGGAAGATGTGAACGCGCATTTAGAGGTATGGAGGCAGACCCTGGAATCTAAAGGTTTCAAGTTGAGCAGTACCAAGACAGAATACTTGAAGTGTAAGTTTAGTAAAGAGACTCAAGGAGGGGAAGGGGAGGTGGGGCTGGAATCGCAGGTCATCCCTAGGAGAGGGAGTTTGAAGTACCTTGGGTCTATTATTCAGGGGATGGGGAGATTGATGCAGATGTCACACATCGTATTGGGGCGGGATGGATGAAATGGAGACTCGCTTCCGGCGTATTATGTGATAAGAAGGTGCCACCGAAACTTAAGGGTAAGTTCTACAGAGTGGTGGTCAGACCAACGATGTTGTGGGGCTAAGTGTTGGCCAGTCAAGATCACTCATTTTCAGAAGATAAAGGTAGAAGAGATGAGGATGTTGACATGGATGTGCCGGCACACCAAGTTAGATAGGATTAGAAATGAGGTTATTCGCGACAAGGTGGGTGTGGCCCCTATTGAGAAAGATGCGGGAAGCGCGGTTTAGGTGGTTTGGTCATGTGAAGAGGAGGAGCACAGATGCCTTGGTGAGGAGGTGTGAGAGGTTGCACTGGAGGGCTTACGAAGAGGTGGGGAGAGGTGATTAGGCAAGACATAGCGCAACTTCAGCTGACCGAGGACATGGCCCTTTATAGAAAGGTATGGAGGTCGAGGATTAGGGTAGTAGAGTAGGTAGTATGGAATGTTCATAACAGCAGTATTGACGAACAGTCTCACTTTCTGTTGGTAGTAGGCTTTTATGACTAACTGTTATTTTCTTTCATTGTTGATCACCTTACTGTCTTGTTGTTTTTATTCTGCTTTTATATGAATTTTTGGTACTGTCCTTTCTTGTCTATATTTGCATTATTGTGGTGCTTATACTTTCCTAAGCCGAGGGTCTATTGGAAACAGCCTCTCTATCCTCACAAGGTAAGGGTAAGGCCAGTGTACACACTACCCTCCCCAGACCTCACGGTGTGGGATAATACTGGGTATGTTGTTGTTGTTTTCTCTACATCTGAATGTGTAAAACTTGTGTTTATTTAAAATTAATAAATCTAAATTCAAATCATATAATATAATGAATCTAATACTATATTAATAAAATATTTTTTAAATATTAGATGTTGGTTGGTTTTAGCCAATTGCTAATAGTGGTGGATGTGGGAGCTGACAGGTGGTGGTGTTGGTTGATAGTGATGATTATGGATAGTGGATGATGAATGATACTAGTAGTTAAAGATGGTGATTGATGGTGATATATATATATATATATATATATATATATATATATATATATATATATATATATATATATATATATATATATATATATATATATATATATATATATATATATATATATATATATATAATTAATGATGGTTGTTGGTGATGGTTGTAAATGATGGATAGTGGTAGTGCCAATTGACATCCGTACTTGGCAGTGGTGATGATGGGTGTGAGTAGTGGGGGATGGTAGTCTATAATGGTTGGATACATTGATAGCAGTGGTGATGATGATTAGTGATGAAAGTGTAGGAGCAATAGTGAAACATTTTGATGATATTAAGACTTTTGTTATAGATCTTAATCATTCAGATTTATTCAGTTCCATAAAATGGTAGTAAAATTGAAAAAACTAACAGACTTAATGGTTATGATCCGAACAATTAGATTCAGGTCTAAAAAATAAATACACTTAATGACTGAGATATGAATGATTAAGATTCAGACCTGCAATAAGTGCAAACAAACGAGGCCTTAGTTGTGTTTTGAGACATATGAGAAACATTTATTGGTATAGGTGTTCCAACAAATGATATAAGTTTTTCTTCGATTTGCTTCTCTTTGTCCGTATTTAAGATTTACATAAGGAAAGCAATCCATTTGAATTTTAAAAGTTTAAGAATTTTATGGGTCACATATGCCCTGAAAATATGCACCATATAAGGCCATTTAAAATAAGGTCATATTTGGAGGAAGTATTGAATGGCAAGGGCATGTTTGTACCAAAGTATTAAAGACGGACAAATTCGCTCGCTCAAGTTTGCATAGTTCAAGGGCATATTTGAACCTTTCCTTTTATACAAACTATAAAAGTCGACTGTACGTAAACGACTATATACAAACTATAAAAGTCGACTGTACGTAAACGACTATATACAAACTATAAAAGTCGACTGTACGTAAACGACTATATACAAACTATGGGTGTCATAACAGTTCACCAATAGATCGTGATATGTGGGCTTTCGAAGCAAATAAAAAAGTAAGACTAGCAATATTAGTAGTTCGTATTAATCATTAAAGTGACGAAGTCGTTGTTTTAAGGTCTCAAGTCTCAACCAAATGACATAAGATTAAAATGATGATCTCCAATGACTTACCACAAACCAGCCCCTAAATCTGAACGCTTATATTATCTTCTAAACGTACAATCCAAAATTAAAAAAAAAAAGGAACTGTACTCTCCTAACAAAATGAACACTGATTAGCAAAGGGTACAGGCTACGTATTAACAAGCACTTATATATCACCATGGAGAAACCGCACATAACTAGTACTGATTGTGTTCCCTCTTTAGGTTCTGCAAGAGAGCACTGTTAGCAATTTACACACCTCTGCTCCCACAGTCAAAAACATCCTTCTCGAGGAGCAGCTTAAGGGGCCACAATTGGCACAAAATTTAAGCATCTTGCAGAATAGCATGCCTCTGTCTTAACCCTACATCAGCCTCCTGGTCATCTCTATCCACTCTTGAACTGCCTTCTCTAGACTCCACTACTTCCTTTTCCCTCTGCTCCAACTCTTCTCTATAATCGTGAAGTCTACGACCAATCAAATAACGGTCATCACGTATAGAATTGTGGAGATTGGTGAACCATGCATGGAAACGCTTTGCACAGAACCAGAAGAAACTGAAGCCAAGGCTACCAAGCCAAGCAAATCTATAGACAGCAGAGTTAACAAGTAACGGGTAACCAAATATTGGAAATACACCCTTGGCTATAACGTACGGGAAACACAATGCCGTAAGCAGCTTCATGATAATTGGAACTACAATCTCGCGGAGCACCCAAAAGACTCGCAACCTAGAGAAACCATCTTCCCTCACCCTCTCAAATTTCATTCTCCAACTTCCATCCACCAGTGGCATCATATGATCTAGCATAACCTGGTTGCACAAATTAACTCCCAATATGAGTACTATGGAACAAAAATCAGCAAAGGGAAATAAAAGATGACAGCCAGGAAAGCGCTGAGGTTTTAAATCTAAACACAAAGAAGGGCAAGGGCATTCTTGAAAACTCTCTTGAACATTTTTTTGGGAGGTGGTGCAGTCAAGAGTTCACTTCTCTCCTTATTCTTTTTTTAACAACTCAAGCAGTCAAGAGTTCTGAACTTTAACACGGTATAAGAGGTCCAAGAGAAAGCATGCTTGCTGTTTTTAAAACAATGTTAACTCCTGGAGACATGGTGATGAATGTGAAGACACGACCATCCTCTATAGGGGAAGAGTATTATGCACACAACATACATGGCTCGCCAGAAAAAGAAGAAAAAAACAAAGAAATTATCAATTATCAAGGGATGAAAAGGTAGCAGAAATGCAAAGCGATCCATTAAGTAAATAAAAACAAATACTCAACTGCAAATTCTGTCTTGCCACATACATTCTCGTTAAATAAATGAAACAGAATAAAGGTAACAGCTAAGTAGATTAAATGACATGAACCTTACCAGCCTAGTCCAGATTTTTAGAAAGATTAATCCCAAAGCCCAATCCTGATATAGAAGGAACACTGGGCTTTCATCTATAGGCACTCGCATAGGCACAATGACCAGAAGTTCAAAAAGCAGCCCAATCAACAGAGGGATGATAAAAATCTGGACAGAGAATCAGCGAATGAATTAACAATATGAAAAAGAAATCATGGCATAACTCTTGAAACAGGAAATTTTGACATTACCCATATTGACAACAATGCAGAACTCTTCAGAACAATGACACACCATTTCCAAATTTGGCCCATCAAAACCGTAGCTCTCCTCTTCCTAATTTGTTCAATGGAGTACCTTGCCCCAGCAATAGCGGTCCAAATTGCATAGCTTCCAATTACAAATGCATACAAATCTAAGAAGTTAAAGCAACAACAGGGTCAATAATTATTGTTAAACATCAAAAAATAATATGATGTTACTGACTTAGGTAGGTCTAATACCATTGCACTTGATTCCATGCGTTACCGGAAGACGTGGGAGGACACTGAAGAGCACTCTTCCAAGTGAAATCGGAACTATTATCAGGGCAGAATTAAGCATGAGGAGAGTCATCCAAGCTACAATCAACAACAACACAATACGAAGCACAAAGGCCGACCTGCTAAAAGATGTTCTTGAACATAAGTTGCTTGTTAAAAAATTTATAGTAAGCTTAGTATTGGTAATTATGAATTCTCTTTCCTTATGCTTCCACAGACTAACAAGAAGAGTGGGTACCCGCATTTTTGGAAAAAGCTAATGTTATCAACTTCCATATTTTAAAACAAGCAAAGGACAATTAATCATGAAGGTTCCACTAGAAAGAAATAAGATCAAATGAACAGAGAATTTAAGTTAAAGTATTTTAAAGAAAATAGCACTTAAAATCTTTGTTGACAAGATGGCGCTTTACCAAGAAAGAACAAGCATTGCTCTACCAATTTTGGTTCTACTATTATTCATTACCAAGGAAAATAGCTTTATCTGATCATATTTTTTAGTAAATATATACAGTAACATGTCTAGAAGGTATTAGTGAAGTGATTGAATTACCCAAGATGTAGATAGATGGCTGCAATAGAATGCAAGTCCAAACTACGATAGTATAAAATTCATCGTCCAATAAGAGTGGATAAACATTCTGGGGCATAGTTCAGCTTACTTAGGATCTGTTTCTTCATCACCATCATACTCCAGAAAGTTCGCATTCGCTGCATGCCTAGCTCTATTCACATCATCAGGAGCGAGACCTACCAGCGCCCTATCAGGCACACCATGTGGTGCATGGATCCTTTCCAGCCTTACTTGATCACCATTACCATTCTCTTGGCCACCATTATTCTCGGGATGGGGCAGTAAGAAATCAGTTAAACCAAGAGCCCATCCAATAGCAGTAAACCAGTAGCAGAGAAGAGACTTCATTATTGTACGCAGCTTAAAATGCTCAATCGCAAAAGGGATACAGATTTGAAAGAGAAGCATGTCAGCAGGAATTTCAGTAAATGGATCAGAAACACTGCAAAGGCCAAAGAGAATGATAGTTCCGTGAGTTAACGACAGGGCTGAATGTCGAAACACCACTTCACATGCCAATTACACACTAAAACCAAAATCAATAGAGGGAGACAGCATTCAAACAATCTTACGAAATATCAAGTGGGAAAATGGAAGGAGTCATTTGCATGGCAAGTTTGACAGGCAAAAATACAAGCATCACTATTAAACTTCCATAGACAGCCACTGATAAAAGAACTCTACGAGCATGCTTATGAACAGGATCATCAATCAGATCACGGAATGGGTTGTAGTTGGGATCTGCTGGATCTCGCAGGAAGTAAAGAACCCCTTTACGCAGAACCTATATAAGTATAGTACATAATTAGTAAAAGAACGTTTAGCAGTATAAAGATGGAGACTTTAAAGATTACAGTTAACAGAAAATTTACCCCTCGAAGAAGGCTAACAAAGATACTTATTTGTAGCATGTAGACAATCCCTACAACCCAATGAAGTAATGAACTCGCCAATGGAGAGACAGAAAAAAATTCAACTCTTTGGGTGATCGATTTCCCAAACATTCTGATGGTGCAAACATCCAGCCACCATCCACACATCAGAGGGAAAACTCCAAGTTCAATGACAAGAAGGAACGCAACCTTAATCATAGTCATCAGATGCCTCATCGCTGCCACAAACTGCCTGACGAGGGAGGGGATGGTTTCTGCAATGGAAGCAAGGCCATAAAATCTCCCCAATGTCAACGGCTCTCCGCGAGTGTACCGAATTAGAGCGAGAATTCCAAGGTAGAAAACTACTAGAGAAAATATAAACATATAGCCAACAGCAAGAGTGGTAACATCAGAAAGCCTGGATCCCCAAAGGGATGATCCTTTCAAAAGGTCAGCTGACACTGTTGCACTGAGGTTATCTGATGCTGCACTCAAATCGGTGGCATTTCCATTCAATATTTCAGCAACTTGACCAAGCAAACCATTTTTTTGGTCGTCAGCTGTCAAATTTGCTACAGCAGTCAACGCACTTTTCAGGGTAATATTGGCCAAGAAAAGTGCTGTTTCAGTAAGTGGCATGAAAGTTGACAATACTGGATTACTGGCGGAGGACAGAAGCCAAGACATATAATAGAGTATAATTCGCCCTAATGAAAAAGGAACAAATATTACCACTCCAAGAAATATCATATTACTGGCAAGAACCTGCATTGATAGGAGGGCAGACCGCCATATCAGTTAATTCTCCAGTGTGGACGACAAAAGCAGAGCAATTAAAGAATACATTAGGAGGAGATGGGGGCATTCTTGATGAGTAGACCATGAATTGTAATAACAAGAAAAGACCTTCAGAATTGCAGCATGGAGACTTACTGCGGAAACAACTCACTAATTTAAAGTAATATAATATATTTACTGGATGGATGTCAGGGCACTGAAGATGCCTAAAGAAAATGACAATTTACAAGAAATATAAAGCAAGCATGCCAGATATTGCAAAAGAAGTCCAAAAGTAAGAACATTTCCAACTGAACAATGAACTTACAGTAAATGCATTTTCAACCAGATGAAACAAAGGACCATGCATGCCGACAAGCTCATCAAAAGGTACATCCTCTGCGCCATCAGCGTCATCCAAACCATCAAACATCTGCTCGACATGAGCCTCAAGCCGTGCTGCTTGCATCTCCCAATGGGCTGCAACATTTTCTGCATTTCTTCTGATTATTTGACCAGCTCCAGCAGCTCCTTGTGCACCATTGGCATCTTCACCATTCCGATCAGCAGCAAAATTTCTATCAGCTTGACCAGGAGCTCTTATTGCAGCATGAACAGCATTTCTATCTGCATCTTCCTCCCTGTCAGCTTCTTGTCCCCCAAATTCACGCAAATGTCTGAAGTAGTCTCTCAGTGATGTTGCCCCAAGAAAGATAAACACGATGCTTGCGGAGAGTAAAAAACCATGCAGACAGTCCGTAAGCATAATGGTTGTAGATAAGTGACTCAAAAAGAGTGGCGGAGCTTCTCCAAAACTTCTTACAAAAGCCAATCTCCATATCCAGAATGTAATAAAAGGTATTATGAGCAGCCACACAGAGAGCACAAAGCTAAGACGAAGGAAAAACTGCAGGACTTGACATGATTTCACAGCCATCCCGACAACAATCTCTTGAAAAGGAAGCCTGGCTGGAGCGTTGTCAGCATAAACTGGGGAGAATGAGAATGCATGTTTGCACACCTGCGTTCGAAGATAGAGAAATTAATGAGATTCGACAATCACCTCAAGCAAGCATAGAAGAGAAATTTAAAAAAAAAAAAAAGCCAATTGCCACCCAATCCTTCTTAACCATGGGACGAAAGATCTTCTTTGCTTCTAGTGAAAAATCCTTTCATTTAATAGACATCAACAAGCCCTCTTTTGGAATCAAGTTAGAGTCCAAAAAAAAAAAAAAAAAAAAAAAGTCAAAAGTTTCATGTCCCTAAAGGTAAAAATTGGGGCAATTTCTTTTAGAAAGTTCATTTCAAAAGAACAGAAAAAGAGAGAGAAAAAAAACGAAGAAAAGAAGAAAAAGAAGAGAAAAAGAGAGAAAAGAAGGGGGAAAAAGGAGAGAAAGAAAAAGAAGAAAAACAACAAAATAAAACAACTTTAGTTTGAACTACGTTTGACCTGATTCTTGTATCAACAAGATACGTAGGAAACCTTACTCTACACGTAGGAAACCTTACTCTGGGTGTGTGGTCACACCAAGTCAATAATTCAAAATTCTCTCATGTCAAAGAAATTGGGGCAAAGATTTTGTCAATTTCAAAAGTTGTAAGTTTAAACCCTTCTGTTTTAGTTATTTTGAGCTTTCATGACATCCTTTCGTTCTAACCCTATCCAAAAGCTGCATTACAATTCATAAAGACCTTCTAGATAATCTTTGAGAGTGTCAAGTCTGACATGCAAGGAGCATATGATTTTTGTACCGTGGTTAATGCCTTATCAGTTGCATCATGAGAGGAAAAAAATGAGTCTGATTGGTGAAAATCCTCATGGACACCATAAGACGGCAGTGAGTTGAAAGAAAGAACAAATGAGGGAGGCTTGTTGGTGAGAACACTTTGGTACAGCACAAGTCGAATGAGGACCGTGGATCAGATAGAACTATTGGAGCATTGAAGCCAGTTTCACAACTTGAAGGTATAACAAGAGTTGAAGATTAGACTTGTTGGACATATCAGGACGTTCAATCCAAAATGCATGTCATGGTCAGTGGAGTCGGCCGCCATATCAAATAAATTTCTACTTTGTTCTCTTTTCTACATAGAAATTTTCTTGTTAAATACAATTTTTTCAATTTTTTTTCTCTCTCTCCTTGCTTCATTCCTCTGGCTTTAATTGAGTCCTTTCGAGTATTTATTCCGGAACAAGTGAGAAATGACACAAAATTTGCTACCAACTTTACAATTGCACAAAGCAAAGTCTGGCTAGAACAACAAAGTGACATAAACCAGGGAAGGATAGTATGCATGCCGAGTTGATGAGAGTTTACGCATGTTGGATTCAGGTAAAATGGCAAATTTGCAGTAAATTCTAGATAGGTGCAGTGCATCATGTAAAGGGTATTGGAATTGAACGAGTCTCATACATTCTCCGCGATAAGGGTTTTCTGAAAGAGTGGTTAGCCAATAACGAGCATTGTCTTCCAAGTTGAAATTAAAATCCACAAACCAACCACCATATTTTAAACTCACAAATTTTCTTTGCTTGAAACAGGAAAGAAGACTATGTGCAAGCTTGAATTTTCAAGGTGTAGTCCCCCAATTCTGTTAGCACAAAGGCTGAGAAGAATTTTATCTCCTGTGCAATTTCCTAGTTGGGAAGAACTGTACCTTCTAGACGTACCCCTAGTCAAGAGGAGTTTTTAGCTTTCTTTAAGTTCAGGGTCCCGCCTAGAGAATAGGGACAGTTTTAGTTTTCTTAAGTTGTTACTCTTTAGCTTTACTTGAGTTCAGGAGTCTTGCTTGGAAAATAGGGTCAATTTTTAGTCTTCTTAAGTTGTTAATCCTTAGCTTTCCTCGAGTTCAGGGTCACGTCTAAGTTTTTCTTAGGGTCAGTTTTTTAGTTTTCTTAAGTGATCAATCTTTAGCTTTCCTTGAGTTCAGAGACCCACCTGGAAAATATGGTCGCATCTTAGTTTTAAGTTGTCAGTTTTAGTTTCCTTAAGGGGTCGTTTGGTATGAGGTATAAGAAGGTATAAGGGTGGTATAAAAATTTAATACTACCTTAATACCATATTCGGAAAACTCCGCGATAAGGGTTTTCCAAAAGAGTGGTTAGCCAATAACGAGCATTGTCTTCCAAGTTGAAATTAAAATCCACAAACCAACCACCATATTTTAAACTCACAAATTTTCTTTGCTTGAAACAGGAAAGAAGACTATGTGCAAGCTTGAATTTTCAAGGTGTAGTCCCCCAATTCTGTTAGCACAAAAGGCTGCCTGAGAAGAATTTTATCTTAGTGCAATTTCCTAGTTGGGAAGAATTGTACCTTCTAGACGTACCCCTAGTCAAGAGGAGTTTTTAGCTTTCTTTAAGTTCAGGGTCCCGCCTAGAGAATAGGGACAGTTTTAGTTTTCTTAAGTTGTTACTCTTTAGCTTTACTTGAGTTCAGGAGTCTTGCTTGGAAAATAGGGTCAATTTTTAGTCTTCTTAAGTTGTTAATCCTTAGCTTTCCTCGAGTTCAGGGTCACGTCTAAGTTTTTCTTAGGGTCAGTTTTTTAGTTTTCTTAAGTGATCAATCTTTAGCTTTCCTTGAGTTCAGAGATCCACCTGGAAAATATGGTCGCATCTTAGTTTTAAGTTGTCAGTTTTAGTTTCCTTAAGGGGTCGTTTGGTATGAGGTATAAGAAGGTATAAGGATGGCATAAAAATTTAATACTACCTTAATACCATATTTGGTTAGCAAACCAGGTATAAGTTATCCTGGTGTTAATTTTAACACTGGAAAAACTTATACCTTATAGAAGGTGGGGTAATTAGCGCCGGTATAACTTATACCTTCTTCTTAGAAATTATGCAATTGTCATTCTTAATACAACATACCAAACAATGAATAAACAACAATTCCAGCATAACTAATCCCAGCATAACTTATACCAATATAACTTATACCCGCATAACTTATACCGGTATAAATCGTATTCCAACCAAACGACCCCTAAGTTGTTAATCTTTGCTTTCCTTGAGTCCAGGGTCCCGCCTGGAGAATAGGGTCAATTTTTGGTTTTCCTTGAGTTCAGGAGTCCCGCCTGGAAAATAGGGTCGCATCTTAGTTTTTCCTAAGGTTCGCTTTTAATTTTCTAAAGTAGCTAATCTTTTGTTTAGCAACTTAACGTCTCTCTTCCCTTCCAGGAGTAGGGATAAGACTGCATACATCTTACCCTCCCCAGATCCCACTTGTGGAAAACTACTAGGTTTGTTGTTGTTGTTGCTAATCTTTAGTTTGCTTTGAGTTCAAGGGTCCCGCCTGGAGAATTGGGTCAGTTTTTATTTTAGCAAAGCTCAGTTTATATAGTTTTCCTTAAGTTCTCACATCTAGGAGACATACTTCAGTGTTTGAGTCATTTAGGTCACACTTTTAGGAGACGCAATTCCTATTCTAGAGTTTGTCAGTTTTGCCCCTAGAAGACGCAGTTCCTAGTCTGGGTCTTTCATATTTTATTTTTGGACGACGCACTTCCTAATTTTAGGTTACAAGTTTCACCCCTACGAGATGGACTTCCTAGTCTGAGTCTTTTTGAGAATGGTAACAAATTTTATTCATCAGGGTACTATCCTTGTGAACTTTACAAAGCTTCCAAAAATTGTAGAATAGATTCTACATTTTCTACGGAAAACACTTTACATCAAATGTGAAAATTTAAAATACAATTTATTTTAACTACTTGTATGGAGCTACTCCTGTCTTCAAAACATTTGTTGTTTCTTTCCTTCCATATGGTCTACCAAATACAAGCTGGGATAATCCTCCGCCATTTTTTCTGACTGACCATTTTACCAGCTTAGTTCCAAGCTTTCAGCAGATCACATGTAATTCTTGCATTATCCACTTCAACTTTACCAGGCTAAAAATAGATTCCATAGATGGGAAGTGAAAGCACAATGGAGAAAGGGATGGCAATTGTTTTCAGATTCTGATTTGCAGAGGAAGCATATGGAGGTTAAATGCGCACCCCTTCTTAAGAATATCCTGAGTTAGACAAGCCCTCCTTGGTACTAGCCATGTAACGCAGTTCACCTTATAAGGTATCTTGATCTTCCAAATTTGCTTCCAAGGCCAGTTGATGTTCTGTTGTCCATTATTGGAGATATAAGTATATGCATCTCTTACTGTGAATACCTTACTGCCTCTACCATTCCATACCATGGTATCCTCATTGTCATTGGGTCTACTCAATCCCTTCATAGTTAGATAGAATGCAGTCACTATATCCATTTCCCAATCATTTATGCTCTCTTGAAAGTGATATTCCATCCATGTTGGCTCCATACTTCACTGATTACTGACTTATAGGCAGAAGTGCTAACCTAAATATTTCAGGGAACCTATCTCTTAAAGGTTCATGTCCTATCCATTTATCATACCAAAATGCTATTTCTCTGTCACTCCCTGTATTAGCTGTAAAGTCTTCCCATAATGTTCTGATGAACTTCCAATTGCTCACCCTATAGGCTATGTTGATAGGTTTGGTGCACCAATGACCCATTCTCCCATATTTTTGAGTTACCACCTCTTTCCACAGGTAGGTTAATTTCTTCCTGCCATACCTCCGTTAGCCATTTACACATTAAGCTCTTGTCATGAATTTTTAAGTTCCTTATTCCTATGCCACGTACTATCTTACTTGAGGTTATTGTTTTCCATCTCACAAAATTATACCCTTTCTTTTCTGTGTTTCCATGCCATAAAAATTTTCTCCGCATAGCATCCAACCTCTTCTCCACCTTGGCAGGAAGTGGAAATAACAACATAACATATGTAGGCAAAGCGTTTAACACAGTATTTATCAAAGTGGTCCTAACACCAAGTGATATATATTGTGTCTTCCATCTAGCCAATTTCTTTTCACATTTGTCTAGTACATCATTCCATATCTCTATTGCTTTGTACTTGGAGTCCGGAGCTAATCCCATATATTTAGTAGGCAGAGAACCCACCTCATATCCAAGGATACCAGCTAGAACCTGAGTTTCTACACCTCCACTTACAAGATATAACTTGCTCTTCTCCCAGTTAATATATAACCCAGAAACAGCTTCAAATAGGATCAAGTTTCCGGTTATACTTTTAGGAGACACACTTCCTAAATTGAGGTTAAACCCCTAGAAGACGCACTTCCTAGTTTGTGGTTATTCAAGTTTCATCCCTAGGAGACGCACTTCCTAGTTTGGCCATACAAGTTGCATCCCTGGGAGACGCATTTCCTAGTGCGGGTCTTTCAAATTTTATTTTTAGGAGATGCGCTTCCTAATTTTAGGTTACAAGTTTCACCCCTAGGAGACGCACTTCCTAGTTTGGTTATTCAAGTTTCATTCCTAGAAGACGCACTTCTTAGTTTGGTCATTCATGTTATACTTTTTAGGAGGCGCACTTCCTAATCAAAATTTGTTAGTTTTACTTTTAGGAGACGCACTTCCCATTCTAATTTTTGTCACTTTTACTCCGAGGAGATGCAAATCCAAACCGGGTTCTTTAATATTACTCCCATCAGTGTATTTTATAGTTTATGATTTTCTAACACTCACCAACTTTTTCCGGTGCAAGCCAGGGTAGAAATTATTGTTTGTATTGCCCTGTTTATTTTGATTGCAGGCACCCACCAGGAGAACGAGGGTCAATATTTTAAAATTTAGAGTTAGGTTCAAGTCAGAGCAGCAGGAGCCCGCATGAAAAACAATCTCAACTTTTAGTTTCCTTCAAGTTCAAGCAGCAGGAGCCCAGCAGGAGCCCACTTGAAGAACAGGGTTAGCTTTCAGTTTTCAAGTTCTATAAGCAAGAGCTCGCCTGAAAATGCAATTTCCAGTTCAAATTAGAAGTACCAGGAGCCCGCCCGAAGAATTGGGTCAATTTTCAGCTTTCAAGTTCAAATCAGACGCAATAGGATCCTGCCCGAAGAATAGGGTTAACCTCCTGTTTTTTTAGTTCAAATTTGAAGTAGCACAAACCTGAAGAAAAAGATTCGCAAGCTCAAGTCTACTACAAGTTCAAGTTTATTTCAAGTCCAAGCAGCAGGATGCCCTCCTCAAGAGCAAAGTCAAACTTTCAGTTTTCTTCAAGTTCAAGTCAGCAAAATCCCACATGAAGAATAGGGTTGATTTACTCTCAGGAAATTTCATCTTTATCACAATCCTAATTTTTATATTTTTGACAATCACGTACACGACATTTTCACAGGGGAACACACGTTTTTTTGGGGTCTGATTTCTTTCTTACCAGAGACTTTGGATACAAATGACACACACTACACAATTGAGAAGGGGGAAAAAGAGCAGAAACAGTAGGGGTTAAAAAAACCTAGCGCCGCTTAAGTCATCTTCCTTACCAAGATTCCAACACCCAAACCAAAAACACAGTTAAACACTCATTTTCTCTCTTGATTTTCCTTTTTTCCATAGCCACATAATTACTAACTTGAGGTCATGTAAAAGCCAAAACAAAGTTATGTCACTTTTATTTTTGCCGGCAACGAGCATCGCCCTTTCACCACAACTGCCGGCGAACCATAGTCCATCAGCTTCTTCCTCCTTGTCACTACCATTCCCCCAGCCTTACACATTCACAACTACTACAAATTGATATCCAAAAGGCATTAGATATTTTAAGGTTTCACTTGCATGTCAAGGTGTTGCCCGTTAGTTTCCGGTTAGAGTTCTGTCCACAGTTCCGTCCATTGTTGGGTTTCAAGACAAATGGCGTCTTTAATTTTGAGGTCATTTCTCTCTGTCTTAATCTTTTATTTATTGAAATGAAAATGGCATGAGTTTTTGTGAACAGGGTGTTATTTGATTGAGTTACTTATGACTTGTTACCAATTAGATTATGTTGGTGCTGACAATTACTCACTTGTTGACTGAATTTTGTAGGTTGAATACAAGTTAGGATTATCAATTAATGGGCCATAGGTTTCAGTTTAATAAACTAAAATAAAATCAGGTCCTAATTAGTCAAGTTGGTCGTGGGGGTTGGGTAACAAAATTTAGAGCTTAAACATTTTATTGCTTCTATTTATTGTTTTATCACTTGTTTATATGGCTAGGAGCATGCCTAGGTCGTCAATACTTTGGTAGGCAAACTTTAGGTCTTCGTTTTTATTTTATTCGGCGTGAGAGATCGTTCCCTTTAGTTTATATCCAGGGGAATGCCGGCAGACTCGGTAAATATTTTTATCAGGGGAATGCCCCGAAGTGAATGTAAAAGGAGGCCGAAGCGACATCATCAACGAGGCGTAATAGGATAATTAGATTTGCTTTTATTATTTTCTTTTCTTTTATTTATTAGGACCTATTTTGGTGTTTATTTTTCGTTTTGTGTGTTTTCTATATCAATTTGAGTATTTTTAAAGCCAACTAGATCATGTAGGCGTTTGCACAAAAGAATTGTAAAATACCAAAAAATGGTGAAAAAAAATTTCAAGTGAAAATGATGTTTGAAATTTAGAGTTGTGTTTGGACATAAAATTCAGTTTGAGTTGTTTTGGAAGTTTTGTGAATGATTTGAGTGAATTTTGAAAAACAGCTTTTTGGAGTTTTTCAAATTTTCGAAAATTTCCAAAATGCATCTTCAAGTGAAAAATGGAAATTTTATGAACAAGCACTGATTTCAAAAAACGTAATTTTTTTTGGAAAAAACGAAAAAAAAAATTATGTCCACACGGGCTCCATGTACGCAACCGTGACTTTCACGGGACTTGGAAAATGCCTAATACTTTCTCCCCGACCCCTTACTTAGAGTTTCTAGTGCAGACTATGTTTTAGAGTCTAAATGTGTTTTAAAGGATAAAATCATTTTTTTTTAAACGGTGACTTGACACACCGAAACAATTGCCAAGTGGCGACTCTGAAAAATCCTTTGAAACATAAATTGTCATTTTCAAATTGAAAACTCTTTTGAACTTTAAAATCACTTTATCTATTTAAGAAGGGTTAAGGTGAAAAATAGGGTGTGACAGCATTGGTGACTCACGAGCAGTTTAAAAAATGACAAACAAAACCTTCGGTGGGTTTATGAGGCTGTACAAGAGGCTTCAAGGGATTCATTGGATCTTTGCAGAAGATGGGGAAAGAAAATAAAGGTTTACTTATACAGAGTGTACTAAAATTTCAAAAGATATGGTCGATTCATTAGGATAGAATCTTGGTTGGGCGATAGAAGTTCCGCAGTTATCATTTCGGGAGATGATTACAATATGGGGTTGGGTTCATATAGTTGCAAAAATCCTTTGATTTTCGGGGAAACCTTTTAAACACAAATTTAATTAGTTTGCGAATATTGAAACGATTAAAGATATATTCGAATGTTGCTGATTCCCATAAATGGCCAGCCAAGGTAACTAAACCAGCCATGGTAGAAGGTAAAATGATCAAGATTAGTAAAGAAGTACATAAATGGCAAGATAAGGTAACTCAAAGTGTCTGGTCAAATGTCTCAATGATCTATTTAGTTCTAGCCCCACAAACAATATAAAGAAATGTATATGCAGGACTTAAAGTGACACCTCTATCACACAATCAATTTTTCTTCAAACTCCCATCGAAGTAGGAGGCAGTGCAAATTAAAGACGACAAATGATTTTGAAGCTGGAACAGTGATAACTGATGACGGGATAGAACTGGCTAGCTATAGAACATGAAACTTTTAGGTCAAAACTTTTGGCGTCCCTATCCAAGCTTGGTCTTCAGACACTTCCAGAGTCATCAGAGCTTTACTGGGAGGCCCCATTAGAGTGCATCAAGATATGAAAAACAGTAATCACCTTCTCTGGAAGTGGAAAGAAAACTTGGGGACTGCATTTGTGCCTTGGAGCTAGGCAACCGCTCCTCTTGTCCATCCACTAGTTTCCACATGGGCAAAAAGATGAAGGGGGCCAGCTCATTTGAATTTCGTCGCGCTAGGTGATACACAACATACTACTTTTGTGGGTTATGGCTCGAGTGTTTCCAAAAGCATGCAAAAAGAGAGGACTAAAAAACCATTAGGCCAACTTTAGGAGCAATCGTCTTATAGAAAAGGCCCAAAGAACGCTTAGTTGAAAAAGGGGGAGAAGGGGACAACAACCAAGCAAATGTGGAAAGCCATTGGTTTTTAAGAAACACTAGCCCTACAACTACTATTTCTAAAAGAAGCCAAACAACGACCAACCAGTAACGGAGGCCCAACCCAATTTTTAAATAAGAGAAAGAAGCCCCGCTAAAATTATGATGGCATCTCAAATCCCAAATTCAGAGGCGGACGACGAAGCGGAACCACCAAGCCTGAGATTTTCGTTCCAACAAATAATGTTACTAAAGCAGGAGTTATCATTGGTAAGAACTTGTAGACTGAGATTTCTAATGCAGTGATACACTCTTTCTTGGTACAAGGATGACACAACAATCATGCAACTAATGCAAAACCCCACTGTGATCGAAACTTAAAAATTAACAAAGCTAGTGATGAGTGGGCATGCAAAGCTTTCGGGGTTAACATAGCGGGTTTTGAGAATGAGATTCTAGCATGGTACTAAGGATGGAGAAAGGAGGCAACTTCATATAAAAGTGCAGAGGCAAAAGAAATGCAAAGGGAAAAACAAGGGGAAGCTGAAGTCCTGAGGTTGATTTCCAGCCACAACTAGGAGGGAAAAATTTTAATGGAAAGGAGTAGGCCATACAAACCCTTTTCTGAATGAAGATAAAATACCTTAGTTGGAACATAAGAACCGAATTGAATTCATTGGTTAAAAAATGGAAAGCAGAAGTACTTTGTCTGCAAGAAACAAAGATTGAAGATTAGCATGTCATGATGGTTCATCAAATCTGGGGGAATAGATGGGTAAGCTAGGTTGAGCTGAAGGCAAGTGGAACTAGGTTGGTATAATCATCATGTGGGATAAAAGACGGTGGAATTGTGTTGAAATTCAGGAAGGAACTTACTCTGTCTCTCTCTTATGTTGGAAAGTCTTTAAGAGGAATTTAGATAGTGTCTCTCAAGGGTCTGTGGCCCTCGTACCAATCTGAAAAGGAAGAACTCTGGCATAAACTTGTTGCATTCATGGATATATGGAATGTGAATGGGTAATAAATAAGGGTGATTCCAGTGTGTAGGTTTGACAATAAAAAATATAACTGTATAAGGAGATCCAGGGTAATGAAGAGCTCTTCTAATATTACACAAGACCCAAAACCTAATTGACCGGCCACTTCAAGGGGCTTTTTACACATGGGTTGGCAGGAAAGAGGTTATGCAAGCTCTAGAATAGACAGATATTTACTCTCTCCAAAATGGGACGAAAGCTTCAAAACAGTGAAACAAGTTGCACTTCTAGAGTCGTATCAGATGTCAAGCCTATCCGATTGGAAAGTGGGGAACGGGAAGAAACCTCTTCTATTTCAAGTTGGAAAACATGCGGCTTCAAGTTGATAGTTTCCTTAAGAAAAGCGATGGTGGCAAAGTTGTGATATGGGGGGCATTGATTTTATACTGCTACAGAAACTTACGTGTCTGAAAAAGGATATCACTAACTGGAATAGGGAAGAGTTGGTAAGGTAGAAGCTCAAAGACGTTAGAAGCTTTAGATGAGGAGCAAGGTACAGAAAATAGAGCGCCAACTCAGGAGGAAAATATGACCTCTTTCTTTGTACCTCAAATTAGAACTTCAACAATTTGCTAGAGCTGAGGAAGTTTCCTGGAGACAAAAATCAATTTGTTTGTGGTTTAAGAAAGGTGACAGGAACACTAGACACTTCCAAAGGGTTGTCAATTCACACGGGAGAAATAGTTAAACTACTGAGATGGATGTGTGGCCACATTATGAGAGATAGGGTCAGAAATGAAGATTCGGGGCAAGGTGGGGTTGGCACCTTTGGTGGAGATGCAAGAAGCGACGCTGAGATAGTTTAGACATGTGAAGAAGAGATGCACGGAGGCTCTAGTGAGTAGGTGTGAGGTTGTTAATGGTGGGTCAAAAGAAATGTAGAGGCAGGCCGAACAAGTATTTGTGAGAGGTGACCAGGCATGATATGACAATCTTCAGCTTGCTGAGGACACGACTCTTGATAAGAGGGTGGGAAGTAGAGAATTAGGGTAAAAAGATAGTAGGTAGTCGAGCGTTTTTCCTTCTCATACCTGTAGTTTTGTATTATTTTCGTATTTCCTTATTCTTAGATTGTCTATTACTACCTGATGTTGCTTCTGCTTTGGTTCTATAATAATCTAAGTTGCTCGGACACGGGTGCGGGTGTCCGACACGGGTGCAGATCTAGAGGTTGGATCATTCGAGATCTAAATTCTAAAATTCGGAGATACGGATCCTAGTACGGATAAAGGTGCGGGGATACGACTAAAAATAATTCAAAAAAAATAAAGACATATCTAGGTTATGAGGAATTTGGTGGAATACTTATGTATAGCTTGTAAAGTGTGGATTTCTTTTTTATTATCAAGTTGTAGATAAGTAAAGAATTGATTTCCTGGATAAGGTATGCTATTTTCTTCAAATTCGCTCTAGTTTTGGTTCTGATTTGGGAATCCAATTGTATCTCGACTCGAATTTTTCCGTCCGTCGCGGTCAAAGTACCCAAAATTATTTGACCAAATCCGGTACGGATCCCATACCCACACCCATACTAGTGTAGTGTCGACACGGGTACGGCACCTAAACTGTTGTGTCGGAGCAACTTAGATTATAATCTTGTTGTTGTTACGGCTTCTTTTTCCTTAACTTCTTCACTACTGTATTTACTTTTCTAAATTGTAGTATTTATGCTTGCCTTGAGCTGAGGATCAATCGGAAACAGCATCTCTACCTACACTAAGTAGGAGTAAGGTTTACGTACACACTACCCTCCCTAGACCCCACTTGTGGGATTAGACTGGGTATGTTATTGTTGTTATTGGCGTTGACAGACTCAAGGTGGGAGATGATGTTATTAAGGGTAAAGAACAAATCAGAGGAAAAATTCTTGATTAATATCAAAATTTATATACTAAAAACGAAGTTCGAAAGCCTACAACTATTTTCAGGATCTGGCCAGCATCTATGGGGAGGCAAAAATTGGCTTGACAGAACTTTTGAGGAGATAAAGGTTTAGAACCTGATAGCTATACTATGGGCTTTTTGATCAGAAATCATGGTAATTCATTAGACAAGAAGTTCTGGATGCACTCAATCACTTTCAAATATTATAAGGTGAGATCTTGCAATGCTTTATTTATTACATTGATCCTTAAAGAGAAGGGAACAACTGAATTAAGAAACTACAGACCCATTAGTCCTATAGGCAATGTATACAAAATTGCAGCAAAGGTTCTAGCTGAAAGAATAAAAAAGGTCATTGGCAAACTAGCCTCAGGGCATCAAAATGCTTTCATCAAGAATAGGCAAATCACCGATGAAACCTTAATAGCTAATGAAGTTCTGGATTGGAGACCTAAAAGTGGTGCCCCTGGTATTCTATGCAAACTAAAAGCGGAAAAGGCTTTTGACCAATGGGGCTTGGGGAAAGATGGATAAGGTGGATAAAGTTCCACATCACTACAGTAAAATAATTGTCTTGGTAAATAGGAGCCCTGTTGGCTCCTCTCTCCACAAAACGAATTTAGACAGGGGGGTCCCCTCAACGCCTTTTGTCTAATTCTAGAAAGATCTAAGCAAGATGCTTGACAAAGCAAAACAACTGCAGTGGATCAAAGGTTTTGAGGTTGAATCATCATCAGGGGACACTATCTCAGTTTCTCATCTGCATATAGCAGATGATACTCATGTATTTACCTCAATCTCACACTACTCATACTTGACGCCATATCTAGCCTTCACAACAATATGCTGAAGAGTATTATCTATCCAGTGAATGTTGTCCAAAACATTAAAGAACTGCCAGAATTATGGATGTAATAATGGTTTTTTTCCTGCCACATATTTGGGCCTCCCACTGGGCGCAAAACTCAAATCTGCAAAAGATTGAAATGGGATCATTGAAAAATTTAAAAGAACGCTTAGCATCACGGCAAATGCAATATCTCTCAATCGGACTATTTCATGCAACACTTCCCTATCCCTACAAGAGTTTTGAATCAACTAGACAAGATCAGAAGGACCTTCCTTTGGGAAGGTAATAGTTAATGTCATAAATTTCATTTGATTAAATGGGATTAAGTCACTCAACCAAAACTCAAAAGTGGCTTGGGGTGAGAGACCTAGCATGCCACAGCAAGAGCCTGCTGTGAAGTGGTTACAGATATATGGTTCAGGTGAACGTGGGATCTAGAAAGATATGATCAAGGCAACATATGGTGCACAGGATCACAGGTGCACAAAAACACCTAGATCCCCGCATGGTGTAGGACCCTGGAAGTATATAAGTATACTATGGAATGAGATCACTCAAATGATCAGCTTTAAAGCTGGAAATGGAGCTCGTATCAGGTTTTGTAAGGACAAATGATTGTACAATGCCTCACTGATGGAGATTTATCCCAATCCTTTTTCAGATAGCCACTAACCCAAAGTCAACTACTTCTTAGAATAAAAGTGGAAACACTTGGACCCCAAATCTGAGAAGGAATGTACATGACTGGGAGCTGGAAGATCTTCTTGACATGCTGGGAAGATTGAGAAATCACCACACTGATGACCAAGTTGAAGATAGACTAATCTGGGTGAATCAAAAGGGTGGTTATACACTGTAAAAGCCAGCTACACCCACCTCAGTGCACATAATCAAATCACAAGTTTTGGCCTTGGAGAGTATTCTGGAGAACCAGAACATCCGCCAAAGGTCATATGTTTTGTCTGGAGTCTAACCCATATAACCTTAGCAGAAGGAGCATACAGCTAGTGAACAGATGCTACATGTGCTCCAACAGCTCAGAGTATCAGCCACCTATTTTTGCATTATACAATCGCTCGTGATCTATGGAACATTCCATTCTATTTTTTGACTCAACTGGATCATGCCTTTTAAAAAGATGCCTATGAAAGCTGGTGCTCAGCTATGTTGCGCGGACTCTCCAAAACGTAGTTGTACCCGTGTCGGATCCTTCAAAAATGCACTACTTTTGGAGGATCCGACACGTATCCGGCCACATTTTCGGAATGTCCGAGCAACATATGTGCTCAGTGAATTGACAGAACCATCCAGAAGATCCGGATGATTTGGACAAAAAATAACAAGATGCTTTGATGAAATTTCAACTCCAAACCACTCCTTAAGAGCTAGGTGTCTTCTTAACTTATTTTGTTGGAACAACCTAATCCCTGTAATTAGTGATGATCAGTTTTTGGACTTTGTTAGCTCCATATCTCTAGCTTAGAACTAATGTATTGGAGCTAGCATTTCAATTCCTGCGCTCACTTTTGTTCTACTGCATCTTCATGATGCCTTTTGATGAAACATCTTATTTCATCAACAACTGGCCTAGACACCAAAATTATCCCAGAAAACGAAAATCCAATCCAAAATGCTATATGTGAAAATAATTAAATAACAGAAAGATGAGCTAGACAGCTCAAATGTTACAACATACAAATAATGAAACATGTCTATATCTTCGCATCCAAAAGAAGAACCTTACATCGTCCAAACATTCAAATGCTATAGAATGCACTATTTAGTTAATTTTCATGCTATATAAGATTTAAATGCAATAGAATGCACTATTTATTTTTCATGGACAAGCTTCTTTTAAAGTATTGATGGACGAGGCACTTATTAGGAGAACATGGCAGACATACTTCCATAAATTGTTGAACAAGGAAGGGGATAGACGCATTGTGTTGGGTGAGTTGGAGCACTCCGAGAGTCGGCGGGATTTTGGGTACTGTAGACGGATTACGGTAGAGGAGGTGGAAGGTGCGATGCGTAAGATGTGCAGGGGCAGAGCGACGGGGCCAGACGAAATCCTGGTGGAATTCTGGAAGAGTGCGGGGCGAGCAGGTTTGGAGTGGCTCACTAGGCTGTTTAATGTTATTTTTAAGACGATGAAGATGCCCGAAGAATGGAGGTAGAGTACGATGGTTCCGCTTTACAAGAACAAGGGTGATATCCAATATTGCAACAATTATAAGGGTATCAAGCTATTGAGTCACACTACGAAGGTTTGGGAGTGGGTGGTGGAGGCCAGGGTGAGGAGGTGCGTGTCTATTTTCGAGAATCAGTTTGGATTCATGCCGGGGTGTTTGACTACGGAAGCGATTCATCTGGTAAGGAGATTAGTGGAGAAGTACAAGGAGAGGGAGAAGGACTTGCATATGGTATTTATTGACCTTGAGAAGGCATACGATAAAGTCCCGAGGGAGGTCCTGTGGAGATGTTTGGAAGTTAGCAGCATTCCGGTAGCGTACATTAGGGTGATTAAGGATATGTATGATGATTCTAAGACTCGGGTGAGGACTGTGGGTGGTGACTCGGAGCATTTCCCTGTGGTGATGGGGTTGCACCAGAGATCGGCTCTTAGCCCAATTTTGTTTGCCTTAGCGATGAATGTACTGTCGCGACACATCCAAGGGGAGGTGCCTTGGTGCATGCTATTTGTCGATGATATAGTGTTGATTGACGAGACGCGAAGTGGAGTTTAACGCGAGGTTGAAGGTTTGGAGACAGACCTTGGAGTCTAAAGGTTTCAAACTGAGTAGAACCAACACAGAATACTTGGAGTGTAAATTCAGTGATGGGACCCACGAAGCAGACGTAGAGGTAAAGCTAGATGCTCAAGTTATCCCCCAAGAAAGCAAGTTTTAAGTATCTCGGATCTATTTTCTAGGGTAACGGGGAGATTGACGAAGATGTCGCACATCGCATCGGAGCATGATGGATGAAGTGGAGGCTCGCTTCCGGTGTTTTATGTGATAAGAATGTGCCGCCAAGACTTAAGGGTAAGTTTTATAGAGTGGTGGTTCGACTGGCTATGCTGTATGGGGCTGAGTGTTGGCCAGTCAAAAACTCTCATGTGCAGAAGATGAAAGTAGCAGAGATGAGGATGTTGAGATGGATGTGTGGGTGTACCAGGAGAGATAGGATTAAGAATGAAGCTATTTGGGACAAAGTGGGAGTAGCTCCAGTGGAGGACAAGATGCGGGAGTCGAGACTGAGATGGTTCGGACATGTTAAGAGAAGAAGCATCGATGCTCCTGTCAGGAGGTGTGAGAGATTAGCCATGAAGAGTTTGAGAAGAGGTCGAGGTAGGCCTAAGAAGTACTGGGGAGAGGTGATTAGACACGACGTGGCGCTGCTTCACCTCACTGAGGACATGACCCTTGATAGGAGGGTATGGAGATCGAGGATTAAGGTAGAAGGTTAGTGGGTAGTTTTTAGTTGTTCACCGATAGTCTTAGTAGCATGCATTCCCTTCATATTCTTAGATTTTTATTACGTTATGTGGTTTTGTTCGTCTCGGGTATTGTATTCCCTGTTGCTATTATTTGGTACTTATCATTTATCTCTCCCTTTTTCTTCTCTTCCTTCTTTCTTCCTTTCTTACTTTCCTCTTCTTCTTACCCTTCTTGAGCCGAGGGTCTATTGGAAACAGCCTCTCTACCTGTATTAGATAGGAGTAAGGTCTGCGTACAGACTACCCTCCCCAGACCCCACCTGTTGGGATCATACTGGGTTTGTTGTTGTTGTTGTAAGCTTCTTTTAATTGTAACACCACCAATAGCTGGGAGCACTAGTCCATGAGGTAATCCCTTGAGCAAAACTATAAATAAATTTCAATAGCTTAAACATTTCCCTCAGTATAGCATGTTACAAGACTTTGCCAAAAAGAGGTGTACAGATCAAGAAAACTGACCCGTCAATAAAGCACGAGTAGCGACATGATAGGGGTGTTCATGGTTCGGTTTGGATTGATTTTTCCCTAAAAAGAAATCAAACCAAGTAAGTCGGTTCTTCAAATATTGGAACCAAATTAAACCAATTAAATAGGGTTTTTATCGATTCGGTTTTGTCGGTTTTTTCGGGTGTCTATCAATTTTTTTTCTTAAATGTGAGACATACATTACCAAACACATGTTCCGCCTACTAAATTTTCAACATAACATTACCAAACCAATTGCTCTTTGAGAAATCTATCATTTACCAAGATGTATTGATGATAATTGAATCAAATAGTGATGAATAATTTAATTACTCAATTAAGAATTAACAAATAATAAATTCTTGTACTTAGTAAAAGAAAACTACCATTCAAAGTAGAATGTAAAAGCAACCAATTAAATTATTATTATTATAGCAAAGAACTAGACTAAACATACAAACGACTACTTGTACCATAAAATTTCAGAAACTTTCTTTATATATATATATATATATGTGTGTGTGTGCGCGTGTGTGTGTGTAAATAATAATTTAAATAGCTACTTTTATAGTCGGTTTGGATTGGTTATTATTTTATTTAAACCAAAATCAAACCAAACTTGATCGTTTATTAAAATCCAAAACCAAAACCAAACCAAACCTAGAAAGTATCGAGTTTTTTGGTCGGTTTGGTTCGATTTTTGGTTTGGTTCGGTTTTTCGGGTTTTTATGAACACCCATTAGGCCGCGCAATTATAAGTTCTAATCCAGCTTAAGTGTATCTCAACCCCAAACTAGTTAGAATTGGCTCTAACAATCCATTGTGAAATTTCCATTCTATTTGGATCCATTTCATTCCAATACAAAATTAAAGTTATCATCCCTAGGAGAGGAAGTTTTATGTACCTTGTGTCTGTTATATAGCAGGATGGGGAGATCGACGAAGATGTCACATATTGTATTGGGGGATGGATGAAATGGAGACTTGCTTCCGGTGTCTTGTGTGATAAGAAGGTGTCAGCAAAACTTAAAGGTAAGTTCTACAGAGCGATGGTCTGGCCGAGTATGTTGTATGGGGCTGAGTGTTGGCCAATCAAGAGCTCTCATGTCCAAAGGATGAAGGTAGCAAAGATGAGTATGTAGAGATAGATGTGGGGGAACACAAGGTTAGATAGGATTAGGAATGAAGTTATTTGAGACAAGGTGGTTGTGGCCCCAATTAAGGACAAGATGCGAGAAGAGAGGCTTAGATGGTTTGGACATGAGAGGAGGCGGAGCAAAGAAGCTCCGGTCAGGAGGTGTGAGAGGTTGTCATTAGAAGGCCTAAGGAGAGGTAGAGGTAAGCCGAAGAAGAATTAAGGTGAGGATTAGGCGAGACATGGCGCAGTTTCAGCTAACCGAGGACATGTGAGGAAGGTATGGAGATTGAAGATTAGGTAGTAAAGTAGTTAGTTTAGTGTTCTCCCTATCATACCGGTAGTATTAGTGTGTACTTTAGTATTCTGTTGGCATTAGATTTCTATGACTACCTGTCATTTCTTTCATTGCGGTCACCTGATTATTTGGTTGTTATTTGTGTTGCTTTTACATGGCTTCTTAGTATTGCGCTGTTTTTCTCTTCTTTAACGTGGTGCTTTTACATGGCTTCTCACTGTTGTTCTTCTTGTTTTTCTCTTCTTTAACATGGTGCTTATGCTTCTCTGAGCCGAGAGTCTATTTGAAACAGCATCTCTATCTCCATAAGGTAGGGGTAAGGGTGTGTACACACTACACCGACCTCACTATGTGGGATTATACTGGGTTTTTTTTTGTTGTGGTTGTACTAAATTAAAGCTACGTATTCTTTAAATCTCATGCAAATGGGCAAAGGTAGAAGTAACTTATGATCAAAACCCAATAGCTTTGACTCGGACCCTTTATATGTGTTAAAAATTCACTAAATAAGTATGAATAATAGATTTTGAACCCAGTAAATTAAATTAAATAAGATGTGGTAGACATCCCAACTCGAAACTATATGTTCAAATTCTGGATCCGCCTATGCACCCCCATATGATATATTCTCCTATATAAGAAGTGCCCAAGGAACAGGTGAAGCTGACAGGACTTCGTCGACATGCCAGCTTGGGATAATGAACTTTTTTAAAGCGGGTTAAATATGGATAAGAACCATATTATCCATTTAGAAAATGGATAACCAATAGTTAACCAACGGATAACCAATGTGTCTAACTTTTACATTTGTAAAGCCTCAAATTGGGATTCCTCAAGTTAGTGAGACTAAGAATTCTCCCAAAAGTGATCATATGAAGAAGTCATAGATAATATGGTTACCCATATATTATACGCCGGTTAACCCGCTTTTTATCCGTATTAAATATGGGTCGGGTCGAATGATTTATCCGTTTTTTCCATTACCTGTTTTCGACCCGAACAATATCGACCCGACCCGCCCGTTTGCCGGTGCTACTCATACAGAAGAACAAAGAAACAAAGTTGTCACACTTAAATATTAACTTCATAATTCCACAAATCTATTGAAAAATTATAAAAGCAAAAAAAATAACATGTCGCATTGATATTAACCTGAGTTCCCTTGTGATAATAAACTTAAATTAAGATAAAATTTGTTGATCATACCTAATCTATGGAAAATAAAGTCAAATCATAGATTAGCTTGATTTATGTCCATTCATCCATTTAAACTTGGGCTCGTGCGCAGCACGGGCTTTACTTCCGCTAGTTGGGTTACTAGTCTGTAATTCTTGTACACACCAGACATAATATAGGTGTAGAAATAACTGAACCTTAATCTTCACCACTAATGGTCATTAAATTTATTTCACCCCATCCAAATAGCAATGTAACCCATATTCCAGATTCATTGATCGCTTAACCTCTTCATGTAATTCCCTAACTAGTACATTTATCAAAGAAGGAAATTACATACTCAAAAAGTTGAAAGGAAACTCTAACAACGAACCTCACATTGGCGAGCATTGCTGTGATTAAGCCATTGAAGAAGGCAATCTTGGTGAACATACTTGATGCTACCGCTACACGCGCATGGATACCGCAACGGATTATCCGGGTCACCGGGGTTACGACAGATCCGGCAAACATCCTCGTCTTCATCATCGTAATTGTTCGCTACAGAATCCGATAAAGCAGATGAAGACGAATTGATCGCATCGACGGTGGAGGTTTCTGCAACAGAATTTATCAAGCCACTGTCGTGCCCCGCCGGTGCAATCTCCATAAACTATTGAATTCGAGCGCTGTTGTTTCAATTTTACAAGGTTTTTGAGGTCATGCGGATGTGTGAATTTACCTCACGAAGAGGTGGCGTTCCGGGCGATTATGGATGTGGCAGATGATGGACGGGGTCGTTTGGGTAGCTTACGGGCTTAGAATTTTTTATTTTATTTTTTTGGTCATAAGATCCTCATACTATATTATAAGTATATACTATATTACAAGTACGAAGACCTAAAGGGGAAATTAAATCAAAATACTCATTAAAAACTGGATGACCATTTTACCCTTCAATCAAATATTACTCCTATAATATTATTGTGTACGTAAATGTAATTACACTTATGTTTTGTTTCTTTCATCTTTCATTAAGGGTGGGTATCGGTCGGTTCGGTTCAGTTATGAATATTATCGGTTTAGCATATCGGTTATCGATTTACAAATATGATAAACCGATTACCAAACTGATAAGATATTAGTTATCAGTTATCGATTAATCGGTTATCGATCATTATCGGTCCGGTTATCGGTTTACCCGATAAGATAACTTAATCTAGAGTTAAGCAAAAAAACGAGGACAATTCACTCGAGTTAAGTAAAAAAAGAGAAGATATAGTATACTACTCAATTGTGCGTTCTAGCCTTAACTAATATTTTAAGAATGTTTCATTTTGACAAATTCATGACTTATGGAATCTCAAAAATTGACAATACAACTCCGCAGTAATTTCATCTTCATTTCATGGGAAATATTAGTTTACAGGAACATAAATTATAATTTTTTGGTTTCCTATCAAACTATAATCGAGAGATCAATCATTTTTCAGAGTCCAATTGTAGCAAAAGCAACAAGGGTACTAGTAATTCACAAGTTGTCCAAACACAACTGAAATAGTGTTAATTCTTCAACAATCCAAATACATTAATAACAATACAAATTAGTAGCAATTTCACCTTAAAATTAACAAGTACAAACACAGTACTAAAACATGAGCACAAAATAAAGAATCGGAAACAATCAAAAATCCTATATTTTTATTATCGAATTCTACTGTAAAACTCAAAAGAAAGGAACGAATTTTGTTCTTAATAAAGAAGTAATTTTGAAATACAAACTTACGCTAACATTCTAAGAATGTGATTGTACTTTGAAATTTGAAGAAGAACTGTTCAAAAATCGAATCAGAATTTGAAGAGTGAACATTGAAATTTCTATCTTGAATGCAGCTGGGAAAATTAAGAGAAAAAGAGAGAATGAAGCCCTAAAAATTGGGTAAAATTCTAATTTTATTAAATCTTATTGGGTTATCGGTTAACCCGTTAAGAAATTGGGCAACCCGTAGCCCGAACCGATAACCCAGTAATGAAAAAATACAAAATTGTTACCGAACCATTAACCCGATTACCCGATATCGATACCCCAATACGCTTTTATCGGTTCGTGCTATCGGTTATACTCGATATATGCCCAGCCCTATCTTCCATGTTAATAGCCTTTCTATAGCTTCTTACATTCTTTACGGCATTATAAATTTTCTTACTTATTTCTGATTGTTTGGATTTTTTATCTTCTACTGAAGTAGTAACAATTTTCTTGCACAACTTTTCACATTCTTTAAAGTATTCTATAAAAGTGCAAAATAAGGTGTCTAAAAAATTTATATAAAGTACAGTAAAATAAATTAAATGCATCAGAGAATGATGGTTTTCTCTTCAAAAATAATATTTTTAGTGTTTTTTTTCTTTACCAAACAACTAGTATCAGAAACTTTCTAATAGAGAACAAGAAGATGAAGAATGTAGATTAAAAACATGAGGATTATTTGCAGTTTCGTCTTCTGACTTCTTTTTTTTTTTAAGTAAGTGTCACTTTATCGTTTTTATATTTTAAAAAATCTAAATTCTTCTCCAAGTCACTATGCCTTCAAGATCTATTTCTATGTGGTTATACAATGATGATCGTTTTATATTTCATATTAATTTTTCTTTGTTACTTCCAATTAGTATTCATGGAACTGTACAAGTTTTTTTCCCCTGAGATATATCATCATCCATGTTAGAACTGGTAACTACGATAGATAAATGGTGATATTCAAATTAAAGTTTAATGTGCAAGTATCTTCTTATTTATATAGATTCATATATGTTAGAACCGATAACTACAATAGATAAATGATGATATTTAAAGCTTGAAGTCTATTCTAACTTGAGGTCATATTACTTCGACAATATTTACTTAAAAATTGTAATTTTTTTTTCTTTTTGTTAGTTCTTGGAAGAGTTTTAAAATAAAATGATATTAGTACAAAAAATCATGTAAAAAGTCACATGTTAAGCTTATATTGAAAATTTTCAGGACTGCATTGAATACCTTTAAATTTTCATCTTTTACTCAAATAGGCTAATTATTCATCAAATTGAGCTTGTAACTTTTTCGTTTTATATTGTTTATTACTCATTATATACATACTTTAATATATTATTTTAAACAAATTTGTTCTAATTTATATGGCACACACGTGCAACGCACGTGTACAGAAACTAGTATTAAGTTAAACGTTTGTAGTACAGGAGAGCAAATTGCCTTAAAAGCGTAAAAGTTACTACGCTATTGCTAGAAGTAATTGCTATTGGTACCCCGTGCATGGGGTTCCATAGTATTCAAAACATTAGGATTACAAAAACTAGCCCAAATATTAGTACTATAAAAACTGGAAGGACAGGAGGTTGATTGTATAGGTTAGTGGAGGAAAGACTATTGTGTGACGCTCCTCTGCTTAGTGCTGCCTACTTGATCGTGATGGTAGATTGCTTGAACAAAAGGTGGTGGCATTGCAAAAAGTAAACACCTGCTTCCATTCTCCTGTTAGGCTCCATGTTTAGGTAAACTGTCTGCGACACTATTTGCCCCTGTAGACATGGTGTAGATGTGGTCTACCCAGCTGCAGAAGCAACAACCTACAATCGTTTAAAAATTGAAATAGTGCATGTTATGTTTAAAGAACATACCCATGAGTTCTTTTGCGTCTGTCTTGATGATGAGGGGCATGAGGCGATGACAACCGGATTATAATAGGCAAAATACATAGTTTATCCATTGACATTGCACCTAAATCTCTCTTACAGAGCAACTTTTTACACACCTAGCTTTTATAGAGTGTGTCTAAGACATACTACTTTGCCCACGTGGTCAGCGTATCTTTACCATCAAATGAAGCGCGTGAACAAGAGAATTTTTGTATCAGATGTCAACTTTTTAGTTTTTTTTTTTTTAATTTTAAATAGGGTCATCTTTTTCCTTGTTTAAAATCACCAACCTACCATGGCTGCTCCTCGACACTTAGACTCACTTCTCTCCACCCGATCTATTCTTCTCAAATAGATCTACCAAAATTTTTCATATCTCTTCTTGTTGATCATTTAGTTTTGTAAATTCTTTTGTTAACAAACTATAATTAGAATTCAACAATTAAAACTATTTCTACCTCTACCAACCATTAAAACTTGGCTCAAGCATATGTACAGAAAATTCTTTTCTTTTCTTAAAAAGCTTAGCTTGAGCTTTTGTCATGGCTAAGTGCAAATTTTCGAAAGGATGAATTTTTCAAAAATATCCCCAGCCATTAAAACTTACCTCAAGCTTTTGCATATAAGCATATTCTTTCAATTTGTTAATGGGTAAACTTACAAATAATTACTCCCTCCGTTCCAATTGTTTGACTAGGCACAATGTTTAAGAAAAAATAAAATTTTTTGAAATTTGTGGTACTAAACAAGTCAAAAAGGGGTCCAGAGTATTTGTGTGTTTATAAAAGTTTCTCATTAAGGGTGGAATTGTAAGTTTAATCTAAATTGTTTCCAAATTTAGAAAAGGGTCATTCTTTTTTAAACAGACCAAAGAGGAAATGGGTTCACATAAACTGGAACGGAGGGAGTAAATTGTAAAATTCTTAATCTTCTTCGCTAAGAAATGCACATTCCTCTTTATCATTACTAATTTACTACCTCGCTGCTTCAGTTGTGGAAATCAAAAGGGCATGAACATAAATTGAAAGCATGGTGATGCAGTTATGGTGGACAAGATGAAGAAGATATTGATATAATTATAATTTTTTGTGCTATCTTTTTATTATTATTCAGTGACACGTGTCATGACTTTATCAGCGCGTGACAATACCCATGCTTTGAAAATCTGGTGAAGAAAAAAATGGTGTGTCTTAGACACACTCGACAAAGGTTGAGTGTGTAAAAAGTTGCCGGTGGTTAAGAGATGTGTAACAGGGATTTGGATGCAAGGTCGATGGGTAAACTATGTATTTTTTCAATTAAAATACAAGGACTAAATAGTGAATATGAGTATTTAGTAGATATATTTTTATTGGTAAATATTTGTGTTATTGTATATGGTCGAAATCAGGTTCTTCCCTTGTGTGCCTAATCGAGACTGAAATATGATAGGTTAAAATTCGACCTCGAGTTATATCGAACCGAAGTGCGAAGTTATATCGTTAAGCTCGTGACCTGGGACCGAACTAAATCGAGATCATATGAGATCGAGGGAAATTTGCCGAACGTATAACAGAAGGCCGAAATATCCGCGGTCCATTATAGATCACGGTGAAAATCTCGGCACGTATCAAGGAGACACCGATTAATTAGCAGATCATGGGATTTTCTTACCTTGTATAAAATTGTATCAAGAGTAGGACTCCCCAACTATATAAAGGTGATCTGATCATTCTAACACACGTTGCAATATGCAACACAAAGAAATATACTGTCATTTCTAGCTTTTATCATTTTGTTTTTCTGTTCATACTTCAGTTGAGGCATTTCTTGATTCGAGGGTGATCGAACTCGAGGGCCAAGGCTGTTCAATTTGCGTGGTTTGTATTTATTCTTTTATCATCAGTTTCTATATTAATATGCTTTCTTAATTTGTATTAAGTTATATCATGTATCTTTAAAATCGCGTACAAATTCAATTGTTATCCTATTTTTAGGGTAAACAGTTTGGCGCCCGCTGTGGGGCTAAGGATAATAGTGATTATCTGGTACAAACTTTCATAACACACCCTATTTTACACTGGTTCTTTGGAGTATCTTTGATCCCAGGAAAAATTTGTCAAACTCTCAGTCAGCACCCTTACACGTGGACAATGGTTTCGGTCATCACGGCGAAAATGATAACATAGCGCCAGGGAACAACGTAACTCCAGTTGATCTCGATGGAGTTCCGGTTTTAGATCCAATCGACGCCAGCTAATGTGTAACCATCAATGCAAATTTGGTCGTCGATCCCGAGAGAAGCATCCCTAGGGATGCTCTATCAGATGCTTATAGCACACATGGCAGCGAAGAGGGTGGGATCAGCCTATGGGTGATCTACAAAATGTTGCAGGCTCAATAGGTAGCGATAGCCCAGCTCCAAAACAAGAATCACCCATCGAGCAGGATCGAGCCCGAGCCGTCCTAGGAAGTTGTTCGCATGGTCGAATGGTTTTAAGGAAATCGAACAAGAAAGAATCAGGGGTTGATCCTGCAATCTTGAAGATGCTCGAAGAATTGACAAAATGAGTTGAATTGGGGGAAAAGAAGATCGAGCCAAACGACAAGAAGGTGGAAACATACAACTCTAGGGTCGATCAAATGATGGGGACACCGCCAATATTGAAGGGTCTGGATTCCAAAAAGTTCGTGCACAAACCTTTGCCCCCGAGCACGGCTCCCAAATCTATTCTCAAGAAGTTCTGCATGCCCGAGATTCCTAAATATAATGAAACGACCAACCCAAACGAGCATGTCACCTCTTACACATGTGTTATCAAAGGGAATGATCTACAGGATGACGAGATCGAATTTGGCTTGCTAAAGAAATTTGGGGAGACCCTGTCAAAGGGAGATATGATATGGTACCACAATTTACCACCTAATACTATTGATTCATTTGCTATGCTTACAGATTCTTTTGTAAGGCACACGATGGGGCCATCAAGGTTGAAACCAGGAAGGCGGACCTTTTCAAGGTAAAGCAAAAGGACAACAAAATGCTTAGAGCATTCGTGTCTCGATTCCAAATTGAACGAATGGATCTGCCACCGGGCGCTGATGATTAGGTTGTTCAAGCTTTCACCCAAGGACTCAATGTTCAAAGCTCAATGTCTTCGAAGCGCATAATTTGATAGAATACCTGGTGCCACTTACCAACGCCTAGTAAACCGGATGTTCGAAGAACAAATAGGGAAATCTATGGAAGTTTACATTGACGATATGTTAGTTAAGCCCCTACAATCAGAGGACCATTTAAAGCATTTGTGGGAAACCTTCAGTATATTGAAGAAGTACAACATGAAGCTGAATCTGGAAAAATGCGCGTTCGGAGTTGAGTCGGGTAAATTTCTCGGATTCATGGTATCCAGTCGAGGAATCGAAATTAACCCTGACAAGATAAAAACTATCGAGGATATCACGGTAGTGACAACCTGAAGGCCGTACAAAGGCTAACCAGGCGCATAGTCACCTTGGGGTGATTAATCTCGAGGTCCTCCGCTAAGAGTCAAAAAAAATTCTCATTACTGAAGAAGAAAAATGACTTCACATGGACCCCGGAATGCCAACAGGCCTTGGAAGAACTTAAGCGATATTTATCGAGCCCACCACTACTTCACACACCAAAGGTAGACGAATAATTGTACTTGTATTTGGCAGTATCGGAGATAGTGGTAAGTGGAGTCCTAGTTCTGGAAGAACAAGGTACGCAATTTCCGATTTATTATGTTAGACGAACCATGGGTGAGGCCTAAACTAGATATCCCCACCTAGAAAAATTGGTGCTCGCTTTGCTGAGTGCCTTTAGGAAACTGAAACTGTACTTTCAATGCCACCCTATATGTGCTCTAACAACTTACCCATTGCAAAATATAATGCATAAACCCAAACTCTCGGGACGATTGGCCAAATGGGTCGTAGAAATCCCGAACAACCATTAAGTCTCAAATTTTGGTAGATTTCGTGGTTGACTTCTCGCCGACCCTAATATCCGAGGTCGAGAGAGAGTTGTTGGTAAACTCGGGGAAACCTTCGGGAATCTGGACCCTCTTTACGGATGGTGCATCGAACACAAAGGGATTCAGACTTGGCATCGTACTGAAACCACCCACATGCAATGTAGTTAGATAATCCATTAGAACTATGAAATTGACTAACACCGAGGCCAAATATAAGGCCATGATTGCAAGTCTCGAACTAGCCAAAAGCTTGGGGGTGGAGGTGATTGAAGCTAATTGTGACTCCCTCCTTGTGGTGAAGCAGGTTAACGGAACGTTCGAAGTCAGAGAAGAGCGAATGCAAAGGTACCTAGATAAGTTACAGGTAACATTACATCAGTTTAAAGAATGGACTTTGCAGCACGTGCCTCGAGATCAAAATAGTGAGGTCGATTCCCTTGCAAACTTAGGGTCATCGATCGAGGACGACGAGCTCAACTCAGGGATCGTTATGCAACTCATGAGGTCAGTAGTAGAAGAAGGTCATGTCGAGATAAACTCCACGAGCTTAACCTAGGATTGGAGAAATAAATATGTAGAGTATTTGAAGAACGGGAAAATTCTCTCATATCCAAAAGAATCGAGGGCCATGCGCACCAAGGCAGCCCAATTCAGCTTGTCCAAAGATGGAACCTTGTTCAGAAGAATGTTCGATGGCCCACTAGCAATATGTATTGGACCGGGAGATATCAAGTATGTTTTGAGGGAAGTTGTCGCTCCCCCTTTTTCTATCGCACGGGTTAGGTACGTAGAGATCGGGTTTATGACATTTTGGACAACTCCTTAAAAGAAAGGGTTTAAGGAAGAGTCGCCACCTAACAGTTTTATGGTGCGTTAGGGCACCTAGAGTTGATAACTCATGAACTAGTTCGCGTTACCAGAGATTGGGTAAGGGCTTGAAATTATCCCAAGGGGAAGGTGTTAGACACCCCTCAAGATCCACAAATGTGGGTCCCAGCCAATAAGTTTTGTGAATTTGGACGGTGAACAAGTAACAAGTAAGGTTCATATAAGAGGGGATTTCAAACAAAAAATCTTTAAAAGTTTGGAGAAAATATAAAATTAAACATTTGAAAAAGAAATTGTCCTAGGTTTACAGTAATACAGATCACTTCAATGCAATACCCGGTATGTCACACCTCGAAGAGGCTGCTACACGTGGTATTAGCGCACCGGTCATCATATCCGTCTTCTACCCTTCCCACCCCGTAAAGGTTATTTAAAAATGCATGCGTTGGTTACGAATGCTTATTGCGTGCTATTACCCGTCCCATCCTACAAGTCCTGGAGGGTGTTTAGGACTACTAATACTACAAGGCAGGAACTAGGTTGAACCCTTAGGTTTAAAGGACAAAATACTAGGCGACATACAAAACAAGTAGGACTGCACATATAAGGGAACATATAAAGACAAAGAAAGGCCCACAGATCCCTCCACACATAGACATGTAAGTAGCACGTCTCAAGCACGATTAAAGTCTCAAGACAGGAGTTAAAAACAGGAATTTTAGTAAAATAATAGGTCGTAGGAATCTGGGTTAGAAAGCTTTAATGAAGACAGAAAATTTAATTAAGACTAAGTGACTTGAAGGATAGTTGATTTTCAAAAAATACAGTAGCTAAAGGCAGCGGTAAGATTTAGAAGTACGCAGTGATTTAAAACTTTTAGAAAACATAGAAGGAAGTCATTAAAGAAGGGATTTGAAGTAATATAGTGATTTTAAAAGATAAGTGACTAAAATACCGTAACTTAGCACAGAGTAACAATTATCAGTTTACAGAGAACTGTAGTAAAAGAAGTAGTGAGATGGTATATAGTAACTTTTGTCAAAATATAGTAACTTTAAAGAAATACAATGCAAGGATTCGAAATGGCATGATTGTGAGCAGAGTGAGGCATCTTTGAAAACCCAGTAGTTTGAAAATATAATAGGACAAGAATCGGTAAAAATCAGTAAAAGGAAATAGATGCACAACTTCAAGACTGTTTAAAATTGAGCAGGAGTTTTAATAAAAAGTAAAATGAACTTCAGTGAGGTAAAACAAGAATGGGAACAACAGGGTTCAAAATGTTTAAAGGGAACTGATTAAACTAGTAGAACATAATTGATTTGATTTTATACGCGTTAGGCCTAAGGTTTGCCTAGGCGTCGTATACATTGCCTACTTATTTTAAAAGGGTGAACATGAATATTTGGATTATGATTTTAATAGATACATGTTTGCAGGGAATTGTTTTAAATAGATTAACCATATTTTATGGGAGTATTAGATCATGTTAACTAGGCGTTCAAGTTCTGAAAAATAAGAAGTCCTAAGGGCATGATATCTAATGCACAAAGTATCATCTTAAGACATGGTTTCTATATGTCATGTTTATGAAAATGCATGAGCAATATATTATGGCAGCTTTTGTTACTCCTTTAGTTATGCTAGGAACATGGTGTCAGATGGCATGAATATAATAGATGTGGAAATAAAGAACCCAAACATGATTTTAATGCATGGTATGCATGTCCCAAGCATGATACTATTGCACACATAGGAAATAAAGCCTATAATCATGATTTCTACCCATACTACACTAAACATGCATAATTCCCTCCCATATTCACTATCCAGCCCCAATCGTCTGTTTACAAATTATTACAGACCATAGAAAATGAATTACAGTAATTGCAAAGAGGAAAATAAGAAGTTATTCTATAGGGAGACTTCAAACAGGCCCAACCTTCCAGCCTCACCCCCTTTTGAGCTTCACAGCCTCACATAGCCTGGGTGCAGCATAGCTCCCAAAGGCCTTTGTGAGGGCCCTGGCCAATACTAGCACCCAACAATTGCTAAAGTTGAGATAGGTGCAGTGTAGAATTACCTGCCTCAGTATGTCAAAGTTCAGAGGGAACTCAAGGTCCCTAAGCAATGCTCACACTGAGGGGGTGGAACCTACAGGTCTAAGAGTAGTGTGAAGTGCAGGAAGGAGTAGTTAAAAAGAGCTGAGTTTGAAAGGGAGTTTTGAAATAACATGGCTTTAGAGGATAATATAAATATCTTTTATGTAAAACCAGTTTGAAAAGGAAGCAGTAGAATGGTCACAACTCAGTAGGTATGCAGAATTCAAGAAAGCAAACACAAATAGGGGAAGGGATTAGGGACAAGTAATGGTAGCAACATATTTGCAGTAATCAGTCCTTAGAATAAAGTTACAGATTTTCACAGAATGTGATATGCCAAGAGTTTATCATATATTATAGATGGAGATACAAATATGAGAATGCTAAGTATTACATGTGCATTAGAATCCAGACAATTAATAAAGAAACATACATAAAGAGATGCTAGATATGCAGAAAGAAGAAGTAAAAGAGTCACATAGGCCATAATGAATCATAGAGAAGAAAACAGGAGTCATGTTAGGCTAGAAGAAGAAGAGAGATCATAGAAAGAGAGTAGGCATACTAGTTACATGGTAGGCAATAGAACCATAAGTAAAAGTACAAAAGAAACAACAAGAATCTTAACCAGAATTGAAACATATTGTTTTAGGATGCTGTAAACTTAAATGAGAACATACCAGTGCTAAGAGAGAGAGCAAAGCAGAAGAGAGAAAAGTGATAGCACTATTAGCCTTGGCTTACAGCCGGCTAATAATAAACAAGAGTAGAGAGCAGCAAATAGAGCAAAGAGAGACAGAAAGAAAGAGCACAAGAGAGTAGTACAGTATTGATGTATGTGTGTGTTCGTGTCTTCAGTATTGAAAGAGTTGAGTATTTATAGTTGAAAACAGGTGATCAAATAAGGTAAGAATCACAAATGCATGGTAATAAGAGAAGGCAGAATCCCAATCAGTCAGGAAATCAATGACACGATTCCCTTGAATTATGGGATTCGAACTCAGAAATGGTAAAGATATGCAGCCATATAAGGTAAAGAAAAATCAGTACCATACTAAGTGAGAAAATAATCCAGATCTGTTAACCAAGACAATCACTCCCTTAAGTCAAGGGATTCAAATTCCAACGGTAAAACACATAATTACATAAGGAAAAGTAAAAATCAGTCAAGAATCAACAAGGAAAGAATCAAGGTCTATTAAGCAATAGGGTAAACAATAAAGACCAAGTTCAGAAACTCTAATTAAGGAATGATTCAGCAAGATCAATCAATTTAAACAATCGAGTAGCATTTAGGGTTTTAAAGAAACCTTTCAATCAAGCCATCAAGTAAGGAGATTGCAATCAGTCAAGAGAGAGTTATAACACCATACTTCAGCATATAAATAAGTGACACAAACAATCGTAGCAACATACAGGTCTAGAAACGTTGACAGAAAGAGGCAAGAGATGAACAACATATGAATATAATCACACAGAGATGCCACAATAAACTAAAGAATCATTCGAAGCATGATAATCACAAAAAATTTAACAAGAAATAGGCAGTAGGAAGAACCAAACACAAAGGTCTAAACAAATTAGGGCTTTTCAACATAGACAAGTTAAAAAATGGTAAGAGCATAGAATCAGTAGAGATATGCAAAGGAAAATTTTAAACACAAGGAAGAAATCATTTTAACCCAGTGTAGAAACTCAGAGAAACCCTAATTTTAAAAAGTAAGCAAAACGTTTTAAGGCTGATGGATCTTAGATATTTAGTCGAGAATAGTGTAAAATATAAAGGAATAAGTTTTAAATCGTTAAGGATAACAGAGATTCAAGAGGTTCAAGTCAAAAAATTAGGGTTTCGTAAGAAGCAGAGCAAGAACATGAGAACCTGCCATGAAACTCATGGATGGTGGTGAGGAGGGTCTGGCAGCGTTAAAACCCATCGGAGAAAGGCTGGACTCGACCCATGCAAAGCTCCCATGGTGGTCTGGCATGGATGGAACCCATGGAGGTCTTAGGGAATGAGAAGATCGGGGAGATGAGGCTTCGTAGTGGCCGGTGGTTGAAAGGAGGTGAGCTTGGAAGTGGCCGTAGATGAAGGCTGGAGACCATCGGAGAACAAGACGGTTCTAGAGAGAAGGGGAGAGGAAGAGACCAGAAGAGAGAGAGTCAGTCTCGAAGAAATGAGAGAGGNGATGTTTCGTAGAAAAGGGGGGGGGGGGGGGGGGGGGGGTAGGTAAGGGTTAATTAAGGAAATGGATGATCTTGGCGGTTGATCTCATTTGATCAACGGCTCAGATTTAATCAGGGGTTGGGCCGGGTTAATATAGGATTGGGCTGGGTCATTTAATTGGGGTCTGGGTTGGGTAATTGGGTTAAAATGTGGCTAAGTTTGAAAAATAAAAATGGCTACTAGTTAAATACCCATAAAAGATAATTAATTAATAAAAAATAGCTAATAATTATATAAAAAATAAAATTAAGTTAAAATAGGTAAGATTACAATATTAAAATGTAAGAAACATAAATTCGAATTTTAAAAGATATAAAATGTCTAATTAGGCCATAATTGCAAAATGATTGTAATTGTAATTAAATAAGACCCAATTGGCAAGAAGGCGTAAATAAATAAGGTGACTGCTTTGAAAAGGTATAAAGGAGCTTAGCGTAATGCAATAAGATGCGGAGAGAGGTAGCGCAAAACCTCGGAAGGCGGAATGATAGCCTTATGCAATGCAGAAAATAAAATGCGGGGGAGGTAGCGTTTAACCTCGGAAGGCAGAAAGTTAGCCTTATGCAGATGCGAATGCAGGGGTAGAGCTCAACCTCATGCAGACGGAGACAAAGCTTAGTCTCGAAAGGCAGAATGGTAGCCTTATGCAAGAAGTGAATGCAAATAGAGGTAAAGATTAACCTCGGAAGGCAGAATAGGTAGCCTTATGCAAGAAGTAGATGCAGATGGAGGTAAAGCTTAACCTCGGAAGGCAAAAAGGTAGCCTTATGCAAAGATGCGAATGCAAATGGAGGTAGAGCTTAACCTCGGATGGCAGACTGATAGCCTTATGCAGATGTGAATGCAGATGGAGGTAGAGCTTAACCTCGGAAGGCAGAAAGGTAGCCTTATGCGATGCAGAAAATAAAGTGACAGTAAGAGTTCTTAGCTGATGATAAAGTGCGGTGACACGATTGTTGCGAATGAAGTATTGTTTGCAACGATGATAATAGTAAGCGTTGGCATGTGCGATGAGTTCGAGAGCGTATTCTTGAGAAGCATGTGTCTTGTGGGGATAATAAAATGTCTTGGGCTTTCGCCGTATTTGTGCCTGCATCCAAAGAAAAATTGTGAGTTCCATAAGGGGGAGGATTAGTTCGTATCCCTGCTGGCTCGGATCGGCCTATCTGCTTGATGATGATGACTTTGTTTGTACCACAGGGGTAGCGTTGCTAAGACAAGTTGTTTTTAATTAATAAATATGCATGGTTTTATGAAAATATGATATAACATATAATAATAAAAAAATTCTTTGGATGAACCGACGACCATGACGCGGTTCGAGACATTACAACCTCTCTTGCTGCGGAGATTTGAGGGTCCTCCTCAACATTTTGCCCCAATTTGATGGGTGAATGCTTTTAGTTGTTACTGGTGCGGTGCTCGGCTGAACTTGTTTTGGAATTTTGAGGTCCCTCCTCAAAATTCTACCCCAGTTTCCATTCGTGGGGGAAAATGAAAATTTTATTAAAATATGACCGAACCCGTAGGGCTGGCTACGTATCCCCTCTTAAACAGGAATCAGGTCAGGCGTAGTTCAATTTACAGCATTTGAGAAAAGCATAGAGAGTTACACGTAGTAACGTTTAATTGCGTCTGAGTTGATTGGTTTAGGACAAATTTCTCCATCCATTTCTGCCAGTATGAGTGCTCCTCCTGTTAGCACTCGGTGAACCATGTATGGGCCTTGCCAATTGGGAGAGAATTTCCCTTTTGCTTCGTCTTGATGAGGAAAGATTTTCTTTAACACCAGCTGCCCCGGTGTGAATCGTCTTGGTTTGACTTTCTTATTGAAGGCTCGGGTCATTCTATTTTGATATAGTTGACCATGACAAACCGCGTTCATTCTTTTTCCGTCTATGAGAGCCAATTGCTCACAACGGCTTCTTACCCATTCGGCGTCGCTGAGTTTGGCTTCTTGTATGATTCTCAAAGATGGGATCTCAACTTCAGCAGGAATGACGGCTTCTGTACCGTATACCAACATGTAAGGTGTGGCCCCGGTTGATGTGCGAACCGTGGTGCGATACCCCAGCAGAGCAAATGATAATTTCTCATGCCATTGCTTGTGCTTTTCTATCATTTTTCTCAGTATCTTCTTGATGTTCTTGTTGGCAGCCTCAACGACTCCATTCATTTGAGGTATGTATGCTGTAGAATTCTTGTGCTTGATCTTGAAGGTTTCACACATTACTCTCATGAAATCACTGTTGATATTGGAACCATTATCGGTGATGATTGACTCTGGGACTCCAAACCGACAAACAATGCGGTCGCGGACAAAGTCGGCCACGACCTTCTTAGTAACTGCTTTGTAAGATGCTGCTTCGACCCATTTGGTGAAATAATCAATGGCAACCTGTGTCAGTTGGAGGCGGCAGGCTCGATTGGTCCAATAACATCCATGCCCCAAGCGGCGAACGACCAGGGTGAACTTGTTGCATTAAGCTCACTGGGAGGTACCTTTATCATATCCCCATGTATTTGACATCGATGACATTTGCGGACATACCGGATGCAATCTATTTCCATGTTCATCCAGAAATAACCAGCCCAAAGTATCTTCTTTGCTAGAACAAACCCGTTCATATGAGGACCGCATGTACCAGCATGTATTTACTCCAACAACTTCGTTGCTTCCTTCGCCTCGACACATCTCAGCAAACCCGAATCAGAAGTCCTCCTGTACAGGATTCCTCTGCTGCAGAAGAAATTGTTTGATAACCTTCGATGAGTGCGTTTTTGAGTAGCGTTTGCAAGCTCTGGATACTCTCCCTCTGCCAAGTACTTCTTAATATCATGAAATCAAGGCTTTCCATCTGCCTCTTCTTCAACATGGGCGCAGTAAGCCGGCTGATTGTGAATCCCCACCGGGATAGGATCAATGAAGTTCTTATTTGGATGTTGAATCATAGATGACAAGGTGGCCAGTGCGTCAGCGAACTCATTCTGGATTCTGGGAACGTGCCGGAATTCAATCTTTGTAAACCTCATTTTCAATTCTTGCACACGATGTAGGTATGGAAGTATCTTGGAATTCTTGGTCGCCCATTCTCCTTGGACTTGGTGTATCAATAAGTTTGAGTCCTCAATTACTAATAATTCCTGAACATTCATGTCGATGGCCAAATTGAGCCCAAGGATGCAGGCCTCATATTCAGCCATGTTGTTGGTGCAGGGGAATCTGAGTTTGGCGGATACCGAGTAGTGCTGATCGGTTTCCAAAATCAAGACTGCTCCAATACCCACGCCTTTGAAGTTTGCGGCCCCATCAAAAAATATCCTCCAACCGTCGTAGGATTCTGCAATGTCCTCTCCTACGAATGACACTTCCTCATCGGGTAAATACGTTTTCAATGGTTCGTATTCTCCGCCCACAGGATTTTCAGCAAGATGATCGGCTAATGCTTGCCCCTTGATTGCTTTTTGAGTTACGTAAATGATATCGAACTCACTTAACATGATCTGCCATTTAGCTAGCTTGCCAGTGGGCATGGGCTTCTGAAAGATGTACTTGAGCGGATCCATACTTGATATGAGGTATGTTGTGTAGGCAAAGAAATAATGCCTCAACTTCTGTGTGACCCAAGTCAAAGCACAATAGGTGCGCTCTAATAGAGAATATCGGGCCTCATACGGAGTAAACTTCTTGCTGAGGTAGTAAATTGCTTGCTCTTTCCTCCCTGTTTCGTCATGTTGCCCGAGAACGCAACCAAAAGCTCCATCTATTACCTCCAGGTAGAGTAATAGGGGTCTACCCAGCTTTGGGGGTACCCAGACTAGTGGTGTTGAGAGATACTCTTTGATTCTGTCGAAGGCTTTTTGACAATCCCAAGTCCATTTGGTGGCAACATCCTTTCTCAACATCTTGAAAATCGGTTCACAAATGACAGTGGACTGGGCTATGAACCGGCTGATATAATTGAGCCTTCCCAGAAAGCTCATAACATCTTTCTTGTTCCTTGGTGGCGGTAATTCTTGGATGGCTTTGACCTTTGATGGATCTAGCTCTATTTCTCGACGACTGACAATGAACCCTAGCAGCTTGCCAGCAGGAACCCCGAACGCACACTTTGCGGGGTTAAGTTTCAAATTGTATTTCCTTAACCTGTTGAAGAACTTTCTCAAATCTTCCATGTGATCAGCAGCTTTCTTTGATTTGATGATGACGTCGTCCACGTATGCCCCAATCTCCTTGTGAATCATATCGTGGAATATAGTAGTCGTAGCTCTCATGTAAGTGGCCCCTGCATTCTTCAGACCGAATGGCATCATCTTGTAGCAATACACTCCCCACGGCGTAATGAATGCCGTTTTCTCAGCATCTTCCTCGTCCATCCAAATCTGATGGTAACCAGCAAAATAATCTACAAAGGACTGCAGCTCGTGCTTGGCACAGTTATCAATTAAGATGTGTATGTTTGGTAGGGAGAAGTCGTCTTTCGGACTGTCCCGGTTGAGATCCCGGTAGTCGACGCAGACTCTGACCTTCCCATCTTTCTTTGGTACATGCACAATGTTAGCTAACCATGTAGGATATTCGACCACTCGGAGAACTCCGGTGTTGATCTGTTTGGTGACCTCTTCTTTGACTTTCAAGCTCATATCTGGCTTGAACTTCCTGAGCTTTTGCTTCACTGGTGGGCATGTTGGATTGGTTGGCAGCTTGTGGGCCACAATAGATGTACTGAGGCCAGTCATGTCGTCATATGACCAGGCGAATATGTCCTCATATTCCCTTAAGAATTCCGTATATTCCTCCATTTCTGACGGCGACAGATGAATGTTGATGCGTGTTTCTTTGACGGTCTCTACGTTTCCCAAGTTGACGACCTCAGTCTCATCCAAATTAGACTTAGGTCTATTCTCAAAGTTCTCGACCTCCTTAATAATAGCCTCAGGTATATCATCCTCGTCTGACTCGAGATCCGTTTGTTGCGTTGCCTCGTTGCAGGTCATGGTCGTCGGTTTATCAAGATAAGTAATAGTAATGATGTGTAAATAAAGTAATGGGGAGGAAAGCAGTAACAAGTAAATATAAGATTTATAAAGAAACTGGAAATGCTTTGATAAATTGAATAATTGTTTGAACATAGGAGCTCTTTCTTGCAGAAATTAAAAATGCGAAAAGGAAGAAAATTCTTTAAATAGATAAACTGTAAATGATGCTTGTTTTGTTAGCCTTGCTACCCCGAGGCTCGACGAGCTTTGGTTGTCCTGACGGACCAATTGTCGAGATGTGATCCCTTGCTCACGACTTGTATGGAAGGGCCTTCCTCCCCCTCCTCTTCAAGAATGACACAACAGTCCATGTCCTCGTCATCCAGAAATAGATCCCTTATTGCCACTAGTGCTTCCTCCTCGTCTGTACCATATATGATGTCAGCTGGCTGAGAAGTCTGCTCTATGCGGGGTATTGGCTGCTCCAATGGGTAATAGGGGCCGCGCCATGGTGGCGACCAGTCCTTGAACTCCTCCCATTTGTACTCTTCCCCTAGACCAAAAGTAGTACTNAGTCCTTGAACTCCTCCCAAGTGTACTCGTACCCTAGACCAAAAGTAGTACTGTGCTTCTTGAGTGTTATTGGCTTTGTTATTCCTTGGATATTCTTACCGAGCCCTTTACCCGGTTCGTACCCTTGCTAGTTCAATATGCTCTCGGTCTTACTGCCCCACCACTTGTCTTTTTCAATGGCGTTAGCACGTTCTACGTTGTGATATATTTCTCCACCCAACTTCCTCCTTCCATCGATGACTGAAAAGGTCTGGCAACTGTAGATATGGTTGCTACCGTTGCCATGAATGATTACCTCTTGGTGATTCCATTCAAACTTCACCGCTTGATGCAGGGTTGATGCCACGGCCCCAGCATCGTGGATCCAAGGTCGTCCCAACAGTAAGTTGTAGGATGCAGGCACATCTATCACTTAGAAATCTACATCGAACCAAGTTGGTCCCATCTGTAAGCATAAGGTGATTTCTCCCACGGTGGACCTCTGCGAACCATCGAAGGCCTTTACGTTGATCTCTCCTTCCTTTATATCATGTAGACTCTTGCCCAATCTCTTGAGTGTGACCAACGGACAGATGTTGAGGCTGGAACCCCCATCAATTAGGATCCTTGTGATGAAATTATCCTCATATTGTACGGTGATGTGTAGTGCTCTGTTATGCCCTAGCCCTTCGGGCGGTAGCTCATCTTCATGGAAAGTGATCTTGTGACTCTTCAGTATCTGGCCCACCATATTGGCCATTTCCCCACTGGTGATATTGTCTGGCACGTATGCTTCACTCAGCACCCTTAGCAAAGCACTCATGTGAGTTTCAGAGTTTTGTAACAGGGAGAGGATGGATATCTTAGATGGCGTTTTGTTCAACTGGTCGAGGATTGAGTATTCCTTGGCTTGTATCTTTCTCCACTGATCGTCTGAACCTATTTCAATGACGGGGGGACGATTGTTGGCCTGCTTGCTAGACTCGGCCAAATGCTCGGGGGTATAAAATCTGCCAGTTCTTGTCATACCCTATGCATCGATGGCTTCTTCAGACCTGCCTTTGCCTTTCCTCCTTGCTTCAGCGGTATAGTCCCACAGAATGGCGTCTGAGTAAAAGGGTTCCGTTGTTGACATTTCCACTGGAATAGGTGTGGTCATTCTTATTCCTGCTGGGGTATATGTTATAGATGGTCGGATTGCAACTTCGAGTGGTCGCACAAACTCGACTTTGATTGGTCCTGGGGCCTTTCCCTCGGCGGGTGGTCTTGATTCAAACTCAAGTGGAATGGACATGTTTACCTCAACTTCCTCAGAAAGCTGCATCTGGACCACGATCGAATTAAGAGTAATCGCAGGCTTCTTCGAATCACCCTCGGCAATCAGCCCAATTGATCCCTCGGGATCCCAATCATCTTCAACCTCATTCATGTGAACACCGCCTTTATGGTCGGGCAGCGGGTTATTGCGAACATTAGGAGCAGAGTCCTTGGATACAATGATCTTGTTATCTATGAGGGTTTGTATTTTGTCTTTCAAGGAACGACATTCCTCGATGGTGTGTCCCTTCATGCCGGAGTGGTAAGCACAAGTTTTGTTTGGGTTGACCCAATGAGATGGGTTCTCAGGGATGACAGCGGGGATGGGTGTGACATAACTGGAGGCTTTAAGCTTTTCGTATAATTGGTCAATGGGTTCAGCTATGGCAGTATACTATTTTGGTGGACGACGGTCGAAGTTTGGGCGAGGTCTCGGGAAGTTTTGGCAATTAGATGGTGGTTGATAGTGAGAGGGTTGGGAATTGTAGGTATTATAGACGGGAGCTGGTTGTGAGTATCTGGGCGAGGTAGGCTGATATATGGATGGTGGAGTTTGGTAGGTGGGTGAGGATGTCTGGTATTGAGGTGAAGGTGCTTGGTAGCTTGGAGCTGGTTGGTATGTGAAGGAAGGTGCGGGGTATACTTGGTATTTTGGGGGGGGGGGAATTGGCTTGCTGTGCCACCATCACGACTCCTACATCCCTTTTCTTGGACACACCACCAGATTGCAGAGCTTTATTGGTAGCATGTAAGGCTTCAAAATTAGTAACCATACCGTTTTTGATGCCTTCCTCGATTCGCTCTCCCAACTTGATGATATCAGAAAACTTGTGCCCCTCGACCATCATCAGCCGCTCATAGTACTGAGGATCCTGAGTGCGCACAAAGAATTTCTTCATTTGTTCTTCTTCCAAGGCTTGCCTGACCTTGGCAACCTCTGACCTCCAACGAGTAGCATACTCGCGAAAAGTCTCAGTTGGTTTCTTCTTCAAGTTCTGGATGTAGAACACGTTCGGTGCATTCTCTGTGTTGAATCTGAATCTATCCATGAAGTCCGTAGCCATATTCACCCAATTGATCCATTTATTGGATCATGGTTGATGTACCATGATAGTGCATCATCTTTCAAACTCCTCATGAAGAGTTTCATGCGGATCCTTTCATCTTTCCCCACGCCGACCAATTTATCGCAGTAAGTCCTCAGATGGACTCTCGGGTCACCAGTACAATCAAACATCTCGAACATAGGAGGTTTGTACCCCTCGGGCAGTTCAACATCGGGTTGTATGCAAAGATCCTCATAGTTCAATCCCTCAACCCTTTTAACTCCTTTGACGCCGTGAACTCGGTTGGTCAATTTCTTCAGTTCCTCGGCCAGATTACTGATAAGCTTGTCCTTCTCGTCGGACTCATAAGTATGTGGTGTGGAATGAGCTACGGTTTCCACATAAATGGGGTTGTCATAAGCCTGGAGGTGGTCTCTCGTCTAATCCTGGAGAGGCGGAGTGTTGTAGTGACATGTGTTGCGTGGTGCTGGTGGAACGGAATCTTTGGGGTGATTGGGTTGTTTAGGGACGTTTTGGGGGTAAAGTGGGGTTTGGGAAGTGAACGTCTAGGACGTTGAGGGAGAATGATAAGTGGGCCAAATTCTTGACTTGGTCAAGTTCCTCTTGGAACTTCAGCAACTTCTTCTCTAGTGGAGACATACCCTCGTGCAGAACCTGAATACCCTGACCATCAGTGATCTCAACCTGTTCATCCTTGTTGTCCTTTTTAGTACCGCTTGCATCTGCCATCTTAGTTTTACCCTTGCCTTTTCCTTTTAGAAGACTGGGAGGAGGAGTAGGAGTAGGAGGAGGACCCTTTGATATGGTGCAATAAGCTATTGATGCCAGAGTGCACGAACTAACCTTTGGGGAAGGGGAATAACTAACAAAAAGGTAGTGAAGGTTAGTGAATATTATGAAGAATATGGTAATTTAAACACGTAGTTCGAAAATATAAAACGCATCCTAAGTTGGGGAACCTCTTTATGCCCGAGGTAGGCCTAACGACAAATTAATTTGGAGAGCTTAAATACTAAATGCCTCATTTTATTGATAATAAAATAGACGAATCCAACTTGACTCTAAAAATGCGAAAACATAAAATGTCACTAATGGCCAGTGGCCTTGTTACATTAAAAGCAAAGTAAAGACAAATCCTATCTATTTGGCCCAGAAGGACCTTCCCCAGACTCGGCACCTCTACTTGCCTTGATCAACATTCCCATCTCGCGGAGTCCCAGCAGTAGATAGGTCTTGGCTAGAATTCCCGCTTCAGCTCCCTCGGTCTTTTGACAAGTCTCGATCCTCCTAAGGAACTTTTCCTCCAGGTCAACTATGCCTCGTTCCAAGTGTTCTATCCTCTGGGTGGAAGTGACGGCCATGTCCTTCCATTCCTCGATCAGCTTCTTGTTGGCTATGTGGATTTTGTGATGATCTTCTTCAAAGTCACTGAGCCTTTTGCGAAGCTGGTTGAGCCTAGTTGTTGCCTCGACTTTCTCATCTATGACCTTATGTCCTCGAGCGAACCCTGGCTCAACACTTCCTTCCCAGTTATCTTCCAACCATCCCATATAGTAAGGAGAGCAACCAGCGTGATACCTGTCGGGCTCGATAGTATCTTTCTCCAACCGGATCCTGCAGTGCCACAATTGCTGAGCTTGACACTTGTGAGGGATGTCATCATTTTGGAAGTCCGCCCTGAGATGACTCATTTTCTTAGCCCTTGGGACGACTTGCTTCCTCCCTGCCTGCCTCATGACGCGAATCGAGACGTAAGGGTATGCCCCTCTAAGACCAATCAATACCAGGAACGGAGTGTCTCTAGTCCGAATGATGAATTCGTCGGTCGGGAACCACTCGAACATCCATTGGATCTGATCCTCGGTCAAATTTTCCAATAATTCGACCCATCCATTGGCATTCTCCGGTTGTGCAAACATGCCGGGGATGTAGTTCATACGTTTTGGATGATGGAAAGCAATATGATCATCCCAGATTCTCCTATGTATGTCTTGACGGTAGTCACCCCTTTGCAAATGCTCGATGAGCCAAAGCTGAAGTGATAGGTTGCAACCCTCAAAATGTTTTGCTCCTCATTGACAGTTCTCCAAAGCTCGGTATATGTCAGCAACGATCATAGGTACAATGCTGAAATCCCGTCCGTCGATCCCTTCCATCAAAGTCTTGGTAACCATAGCCAATCTAGTGTGGATTCTCCCCTTCTTTGTCGGGAAGACCATCAATCCCAAAAAGCAGAATATGGAGACGAATACCTGGCGATGAATGTGTCCTAGAGAGGTGAGGGCGAACTTTTCCTGGTATGTGCGGTAAGACTGACTACGGCCATACCTCTCGTACAAATAGTCAAAAGGGATGTACGAGTTTTCCAAGCAGACTAAATACAGATTCTTCTTGAGTCCCATCATCTTGAGAAAACCCCGGCCTGTCCGGTTTTCAGGCATCAATAACCCTTGAGACTCCCAAGGCAAACCAACTAAACCCCCTATCTCCTCTAGCAGCGGTGTCATCTCATTGTTCCCAAATCGAAAAATCGACCGATCACAGTTCCAGAATAAGGTGACAGCCTCTACTATCATGTTATTAGGCTGAATGTCCAAGAGAGATGGCAAGTTGCCCAGGTGTTTTCTAACTGCTGTTTTGTCGCTTGAATGCAAGTCTTCCCACCAGTTCAGAAATTTTGGGTGGATGTTGGTGACCATGCCGAATCTGGGGACCTCGTGCCTCATCTCTGCAAAGTAAACAGGTTAGGCCCTTACCCTCACCGGACTCGACTATTTAACATCAATAATTAGCAATGAGCATTTAAGTTCTCCAAATAAATGCACAGAACGTGAAAGCGTCCTTTTTGGTTCCAGGGAAACCCAATGGACTTTGGACAAGGCTATCTTAAAGACTATTGTGCGGACAACACGTTAGCCTGGCTAGGTTTGACCATGATGCATGAAACATACAATAGAGTAAGGTTTCTATTGGGGTTTTAGACTGGTACCCTTGAGCGAATAACTCAAGGGGGAAAGGCACGGAACTGTCGACTGCACCGCTGATCGACTAGTTTTACCGCAAATATGCCTTTCCGAATTTAGGAGGTGATAATATTGGAATAGCGCAACCACTCATTGTAAGCGTTGCTATAGGATTTGTTTGGCATGAGTGGAATATGAATGCGGGGCATGATATGCAATAATAATCATTAAAACAAATAGGCATGTATTTTCACGTTGAGGAAAACGGTAAAGAAAGGAAATACAACAGTTATAATGGCAAGTGGTTACAAAGAAAACATGAAGATATGTTAGTTATGTTCGGGTGAAATAAATACTTGTAAAAAGTGAACAGTTAACAACATATAACGGGGAATAGGAAAAGGCGTAACCATTTAAATGTAAATTAAAGGTCCAAATTCACAAAGCAAATTGTAATGGTATAAGCCTAGGGAAGATCCCCAACAGAGTCGCCATGCCGTCGCGCCCCCTTTTCTATCGCACGGGTTAGGTACGGAGAGATCAGGTTTATGATATTTTGGACAACTCCTTAAAAGAAAGGGTTTAAGGAAGAGACGCCACCTAACGATTTTTTGGTGCGTTAGGGCACCTAGAGTTGATAACTCATGAACTAGTACGCGTTACCAGAGATTGGGTAAGGGCTTGAATTATCCCAAGGGGAAGGTGTTAGGCACCCCTCAAGATCCATAACTGTGGGTCCCAACCAATAAGTTTTGTGAATTTGGACGGTGAACAAGTAACAAGTAAGGTTCATATAAGAGGGGATTTCAAACAAAAAATCTTTAAAAGTTTGGAGAAAGTATAAAATTAAACATTTGAAAAAGAAACTGTCCGAGGTTTAAAGTAATACGGATCACTTCAATGCAATACCTGGTATGTCGCACCTCGAAGAGGCGGCTACACGTGGTATTAGCACACCGGTCATCATATCCGTATTTTACCCTTCCCACCCCGTAAAGGTTATTTAAAAATGCGTGCGTTGGTTACGAATGCTTATTGCGTGCAATTACCCGTCCCATCCTACAAGTCCTGGAGGTTGTTTAGGACTACTAATCCTACAAGGCAGGAACTAGGTTGAACCCTTAGGTTTAAAGGACAAAATACTAGGCGACATACAAAACAAGTAGGACTGCACATATAAGGGAACATATAAAGACAAAGAAAGACTCACTGATCCCTCCACAATAGACATGTAAGTAGCACGTCTCAAGCACGATTAAAGTCTCAAGACAGGCGTTCAAAACAGGAATTTTAGTAAAATAATAGGTCGTAGGAATCTGGGTTAGAAAACTTTAATGAAGACAGAAAATTTAATCAAGACTAAGTGACTTGAAGGATAGTTGATTTTCAAAAAATACAGTAGCTAAAGGCAGCGGTAAGATTTAGAAGTACGCAGTGATTTAAAGCTTTCAGAAAACATAGAAGGAAGTCATTAAAGTAGGGATTTGAAGTAATATAGTGATTTTAAAAGATAAGTGACTAAAATACCGTAGCTTAGCACAAAGTAACCGTTATTAGTTTACAGAGAACTGTAGTAAAACAAGTAGTGAGATGGTATATAGTAACTTTTGTCAAAATATAGTAACTTTAAAGAAATACAAAGCAAGGATTCGAAATGGCATGATTGTGAGCAGAGTGAGGCATCTTTGAAAACCCAGTAGTTTGAAAATATAATAGGACAAGAATCGGTAAAAATCAGTAAAAGGAAATAGATGCACAACTTCAAGACTATTTAAAATTAAGCAGGAGTTTTAATAAAAAGTAAAATTAACTTCAGTGAGGTAAAACAAGAATGGGAACAACAGGGTTCAAAATGTTTAAAGGGAACTGATTAAACTAGTAGAACATAATTGATTTGATTTTATACGCGTTAGGCCTAAGGTTTTCCTAGGCGTCGTATACATTGCCTACTTATTTTAAAAGTGTGAACATGCGTATTTGGATTCTGATTTTAATAGATACATGTTTGCAGGGAATTGTTTTAAATAGATTAACCATATTTTATGGGAGTATTAGATCATGTTAACTAGGTTTTCAAGTTCTGAAAAATAAGAAGTCCTAAGGGCAGGATATCTAATGCACAAAGTATCATCTTAAGACATGGTTTCTATATGTCATGTTTATGAAAATGCATGAGCAACATATTATGGCATTTTTTGTTACTCTTTTAGTTATGCTAGGAACATGGTGTCAGATGGCATGAATATAATATATGTGGAAATAAAGAACCCAAACATGATTTTAATGCATGGTATGCATGTCCTAAGCATGATACTATTGCACACATAGGAAATAAAGCCTATAATTATGATTTCTACCCATACTACACTAAACATGCATAGTTCCCTCCCATATTCACTATCCAGCCCCAATCGTCTGTTTACAAATTATTACAGACCATAGCAAATGAATTACAGTAATTGCAAAGAGGAAAATAAGAAGTTATTCTATAGGGAGCCTTCAAACAGGCCCAACCTTCCAGCCTCACCCCCTTTCGAGCTTCAGAGCCTCACATAGCCTGGGTGCGACAAAGCTCCCAAAGGCCTTTGTGAGGGTCCTGGCCAATACCAGCACCCAGCAATTTCTAAAGTTGAGATAGGTGCAGTGTAGAATTACCTGCCTCAGTGTGTCAAAGTCCAGAGGGAACTTAAGGTCCCTAAGCAATGCTCACACTGAGGGGGTGTAACCTACATGTCTAAGAGTAGTGTGAAGTACAGGAAGGAGTAGTTAAAAAGAGTTGAGTTTGAAAGAGAGTTTTGAAATAACATGGCTTTAGAGGATAATATAAAGATCTTTTATGTAAAACCAATTTGAAAAGGAAGCAGTAGAATGGTCACAACTCAGCAGGTATGCTGAATTCAAGAAAGCAAACACAAATAGGGGAAGGGATTAGGGACAAGTAATGGTAGCAACATATTTGCAGTAATCAGTCCTTAGAACAAAGTTACAAATTTTCACAGAATGTCATATGCCAAGAGTTTATCATATATTATAGATGGAGATACAAATCTGAGAATACTAAGTATTACATGTGCATTAGAAGCCATGCAATTGATAAAGAAACATACATAAAGAGATGCTAGATATGCATAAAGAAGAAGTAAAAGAGTCACGTAGGCCATAATGAATCTTAAAGAGGAAAACATGAGTCATGTTAGGCTAGAAGAAGAAGAGAGATCAGAGAAAGAGAGTAAACATACTAGTTACATGGTAGGAAATAGAACCATAAGTAAAAGCACAAAAGAAACAATAAGAATCTTAACCAGAATTGAAACATATTGTTTTAGGATGCTGTAAGTTTATATTAGAGCATACCAATGTTAAGAGAGAGAGCAAAGCAGAAGAGAGCAAAGTGATAGAACTATTAGCCTTGGCTTACAGCCGGCTAATAATAGCCAAGAGTAGAGAGCAGCAAATAAAGCAAAGAGAGACAGAAAGAGCACAAGAGAGTAGTACAATATTGATGTATGTGTGTGTTCGTGTCTTCAGTATTGAAAGAGTGGAGTATTTATAGTTGAAAACAGGTGATCAAATAAGGTAAGAATCACAAATGCATGGTAATAAGAGAAGGCAGAATCCCAATCAGTCAGGAAATCAATGACACGATTCCCTTGAATTATGGGATTCGAACTCAGAAATGGTAAAGACATGCAGCCATATAAGGTAAAGAAAAATCAGTACCATACTAAGTGAGAAAATAATCCAGATCTGTTAACCAAGACAATCACTCCCTTAAGTCAAGGGATTCAAATTCCAACGGTAAAACACATAATTACATAAGGAAAAATAAAAATCAGTCAAGAATCAACAAGGAAAGAATCAAGGTCTATTAAGCAATAGGGTAAATAATTAAGACCAAGTTCAGAAACTCTAATTAAGGAATGATTCAGCAAGATCAATCAATTTAAACAACCGAGTAGCATTTAGGGTTTTAAAGAAACCTTTCAATCAAGCCATCAAGTAAGGAGATTGCAATCAGTCAAGAGAGAGTTATAACACCATACTTCAGCATGTAAATAAGTGAGACAAACAATCGTAGCAACAGACAGGTCTAGCAACGTTGACAGAAAGAGGCAAAAGATGAACAACATATGAATATAATCACACAGAGATGCCACAACAAACTAAATAATCATTCGAAGCATGATAATCACAGAAAAGTTAACAAGAAATAGGCAGTAGGAAGAACCAAACACAAAGGTCTAAACAAATTAGGGCTTTTCAACAAAGGCAAGTTAAAAAACGGTAAGAGCATAGAATCAGTAGAGATATGCAAAAGAAAATTTTAAACACAAGGAAGAAATCATTTTTAACCAAGTGTAGAAACTCAGAGAAACCCTAATTTTAAAAAGTAAGCAAAACGTTTTAAGGCTGATGGATCTTAGAGATTTAGTCGAGAATAGTGTAAAACATAAAGGAATAAGTTTTAATTCGTTAAGGATAACAGAGATTCAAGAGGTTCAAGTCAAAAAATTAGGGTTTCTTAAGAACCAGAGCAAGAACAGGAGAACCTGCCATGAAACTCATGGATGGTGGTGAGGAGGGCCTGGCAGCGTTAAAACCCATCGGAGAAAGGCCGGACTCGACCCAGGCAAAACTCCCATGGTGGTCCGGCATGGATGGAACCCATGGAGGTCTTAGGTATTGAGAAGATCGTGGAGATGAGGCTTCGTAGTGGCCGGTGGTTGAAAGGAGGTGAGCCTGGAAGTGGCCGGAGATGAAGGTTGGAGATCCCCGAAGAACAAGAAGGTTCTAGAGAGACGGGGAGAGGAAGAGACCAGAAGAGAGAGAGAGAGTCAGTCTCGAAGAAATGAGAGAGACG
>MDKH01240035.1:0-17645 GCA_005239495.1 Nicotiana undulata | reverse complement strand
CAGCAGTGGAGAAATGGTTCCTGTCTCATCCGCAGTATATGGCAATAACAGATGCTGCCCAAACACTATTTCTCTAACAAAAGTCCATCGCAAGCGCACAGTTAGCCGGTTCCAGCAGCAGGCTTGACTTCATTCAGCAAATGGAAAAAATTCTTGATTCTCTGAAGATTCAAGTTCCGATTCAACAGAACCAAGCATCTTCGTCTGACAAATCAGAAGAAGAAGAAGAAGAAGAAGAAGAAGAAGAAGACGATGATCTAATTTGTCCCTGATATATTTTTCTTCTTCTGAAAATTACATCAGCATGATGACGCAATGACATCACAGTTGACATCATCCATGACATCAGCTTCCATTTACTCCTAATGACATCATAGATGACATTAGAAAACACTATGTAATTTTTACATTTTTAGCTATAAATAGCACCCCAAGTCACTTGTAAGGGACACCTTACACACCACTACTTGAGAAAGAACTCTCTCCTCTCTCCCTCTAGAATTGGTTAGAGCTCTCTCCCTAATATATTATAAGTTTTGAACTTGTATATCAATTTTTGCCCTTTCAATAATCAATCAAGTTCTTATTTACTTCAATCTTGCTTATCTTTATTTATGCATTATGGTCGGTTATACCGCCTAAATTAAATTATCGCATTTAATTTACATGGTTGGCTCTGCCCCATAAATTTATTTACTTGCACTCTGATAACCTTATTCTGCAGATTTAATTTTTATATTGTTATTAGCTTCCTGTCTTTACATTTAATTATTTTTTCCCTAATCTTTTAGGGGCTTCGCTTCCGGTCCCCTTGGTATCAGAGCCCCTAAGAGTTTTCTACTAGTATAGATCAACATTTTAAACACCTAAGAGTTTTCTTTAACGTTATCAAGGAAAATGGTTTAGTTTTATCAAAAACTAAATACAGTCTTTTCCAAATCAACATCCGCTTTCTTGGTCATAATATCGAGCAAGGAACTATTGTCCCAATTCAAAGATCCATACAATTTGCTGACAAATTTCCGAACCAAATCCTGGATAAAACCCAACTCCAAAGATTTTTAGGCTGTGTTAATTACGTATCAGATTTTATCCCAAGTCTTAGCAGTTTGCTAAAACCTCTGCACGACAGGTTGAAAAAACCTCCACCTCCGTGGACTTCTGTCCACACCAATATTATCAAGGAAATCAAATTGAAAGTCAAGGACCTTCCTTGCCTATCTCTTCCTGACCCTTCTGCATTTAAAATAGTTGAAACTGATGCATCAGATATTGGTTATGGTGGCATTTTAAGACAGAAAAGGGGTAACAAGGAACAAATTGTTGCATTTGCATCAAAACATTGGAATAATTCCCAACAAAATTATCCTACAATTAAAAAAGAGATTTTAGCAATTGTTTTATGCATTTCTAAATTTCAAGCTGATTTGTTAAATCAAAAATTTTTGCTAAGAATTGATTGTAAAGCAGCGAAATCCGTTTTACAAAAAGATGTGGAAAATCTTGCTTCTAAACATATCTTTGCTAGATGGCAAGCTATTTTATCTATTTTCGATTTTGATATAGAATATATATATATATATATATTATAATATATGATACCAATATTAATATTAATATTAATTATATATAATATATATACACAGGTGAAACCAGTATTTGAAAATCTACGTTCAATTAAAATGTTTCACCTAAAACAAGATGGAGGGATTATCGGACATGACATGCAATTTGTTTTTGAACCCCAGGAAAACCCGCATCCTCTATAGTCTTTGTCACAGTTTTTATCCTTTCGGTGAACACTTTGTGGTGAGCACTTTGTGCGCACTGGATAAACCCCTCACTGTGTAATAACCTGTAAACCACACAGGAAATGTAAACCGCACTAGGCAAATCCTATGCGACAAGCTCAGACCCAGAAGACATTGAGGATGGATCGATCACAGGTCATTACTACGGATAACCCCCTAACTGGGCTTTTTTATTATCTGCATTATCCAAAAGTTACTTCTTTAAAATTATAGCATTCAACAATTCTTGACATAACACGAACAAATTGCATCTGTTTAATGATTTTGCGTACAAAATTATATTGGAATTTTTAGCTTCTTATACTACATATGAAATTTTATTACCCTCTCTAATTAAATTTTAACTTAATTACATGGTCATATACAATTTATCAATTATATATACAAATAAGTTTTAGGTGAGTATCTCTTTATATTCGGAATTGAATAAGGAATATCAGTTATTTCCTTCCTCATCCCTTTATATCTCTGTTTTTTCCCAAATTTTTCTTCATTTGATGTTCTCTGTTTTTTTTATGCTTTCTTGTTGTATAGATATTAATGGAATCCATCAATGGATTTCAATCGTTTTAACTTAGCAATTCTCTTTCATGTTGCACAATTGATGTTCGAATTAAAACTGTTAATCAATAAATTTTGAAGGTGTTTGATTCTCCACCGTTGACAGCCATTAAAAAGTTTCGAAGCTTTGAATTTGTATTTGGGTTTTCAAAAACTATTATTTGTTTGGATTTTGTGTTATTGCAAACAATTGAGAATATTTTTTGGAGTTTGTATCTCAATTTTGAGGGTGTTTGGTGAAGATTAGACATGATTTTAGCCGAATTTCAAATTGAAAATCGAAGAAGAAGAAGAACACATGACATATCATATATTTACGAAATTGTATTATTATAGTTGTATGTAAATTTTATTATGTTATAATTATATATGTATTTTTTATTTGAATGTTATGAAAGTTAAAAATAATCGTATAATATATGAATCGTGGTAAGAAATTTGTATTTAAATTATAGTAGTTGTATATTGTATGTCCGTTGTAATAGTTGTAACTGGATCAACACTACTGGTTTCCCGTTTTAGAGTAACTTTCCTGTTTCCACCCAAAATAATTTCGAGGAAGAAGAAAATCTGACCTTTGTTTTCCATATAAAGGAAACATCAGAGGATATATAAACATAAAGTCATTACTATTTTTAACATTCATATATGTAGCTAATACAATTCTTATTTCCTTTAACTCTCTCTGTTTTTAACCTTATAAAGTGCTACTGGAATGTCCATTTCACGGTTTGAACTCTATTGAATTCCAGAATGATCTGGAAGCAAATTATATCTTTCATCTTGTTCAACCAGACCAGCATTATTCAAGAAAACAAAACAAACTATGAGTTCTAGAGATTTCTAGGGCTGGTAAGTATCACTATGGGTAATCAAACGAAATGATGTAATGAGTTATCAAAAACAGTAAGACCCCACAAGAACATTGATACAGTTCTTTTAACTGGAAATTTTGTTCTCTCTTCTCATTTTAAATTAATATATCTTTTCTTTCTACTTTCACACATGGACCACTTGCAGATTTTAAGGTAGTGGATGGCAATTTGGTCTCGGAAATCAAAATTTCAGATCTATTAGAGCTGAAAATTTTAAATACACAAGATGTTCAAATTAGTTCAAAGAATACATAACAGGCTTCTTCGTATATAGTATTATTAATAATTATAATACAGTTTATTTATTAATTTATCACTTAGTCACATAAATCAATATAATTTGATGCAAATATCAACTGCATGTAAAGTTTTAGGATATTATGCATAAGAAACTGTCCTATATAATGCTGTTTTTCATTTCGAAATTCTTTGGAATGTGTAGTAAAAGTTGGTTTGAAATATCTAGCATGTGTCCCTAAAGTAAAGAAAATATCTTGGCCAGTGCACATTATTATATGCGTTAATTAATTAATTGAAGTTTAAATTGGCAGGTGCAACTTCTGTCATTTATAATTATTAAAGGTTCCACCATCTTGAATGCAATGGAACGAAGCATCTAGGACTTGCATCAAGCAAATGTTTATTTTTGCGTACTTTAATTTATATAAACTATTGGAAGAAACAGCTTACTCAAATCGAGTATTATTAGGTTAAACAAAAAATTCGATATACTCTAAACAATTAGGATTACTATTTATAGTAGTACTCAATTGCTAAAAAAGGACGTTACGAGGGGTTAGTTAATATCGTGGCAAATAATTCCAAAAAAGGGTTATGTACTTACTTGGATTATAGAAAAGTAGTAAGCCGCTAGACACACTGCTCCGCGCCAATTGAGTTCCTAGTATCTTCTTGTGGAAAGCTGGTAGAATATTCCTACTCTAAAAAGCACATATTATTGTGGAGATTAAAGAAGAGAAGAAAAGTAAGAGAATCACTCTGCTGTCGTTCAGTGTTAAGTTAAGAAACTGTAATAGACCTCGTCTAGTTTGTGATTAAAACAAATTGTTGTTTTGAAAAATTTATATAATGCATAATATAATGAGCTTTCTGATTATGTGTTGATGCTCTTTAGCTTTGTTTTCTTATTCAAAAAATTGTTGGTTTCTCAAGTACACGCATGTATACGTGACCGTCAAGTAATAAAGTGATTCGAAAATCGGACGTCGAATCCAATGGAGACTTAGCATAATTGTTAACTAGGCTAATTCAAATCAATTAACTATCCAAAATAATCAAAAGTGTTGTTTTCTAATAATCTATGATAATTAAGGATTTTGACTACTTATTTGCACTCTTTTACTTTCAACTTAGCTAAAAAATGCATAAAGGTATTCTCCAAAACTGATGAAATGTACTTTCTTGCAGGAGTGTTGGAATATGAGTCAAAGAGATAAAAATCAACTCAAGAAGCAGTATTTTTGAACAAGGACTAAAACAAAACAAAAGGAGCAAAGTGCGGACCGCACAATATTGAGTGCGACCGCGGACTATGAAGACCTCTGTTAGGTTTCCTTTGCAAAGTGCGGACCGCACAATTATTGTGCGGCCACAGAAGATGAGGTTCAGAGAGATGGAAGTCTGGGTCCATGAAGAAGTGCGGTCCACACTATTATTGTGCCGCCGCATAATTCAATAGTGTGTCCGCACTCAGAAATGTGCGGTCCGCAGAAGTATCTCATGTAAAGCTCAAATTCAAGAGTGCAGCCGCACTCAGAAATGTGAGGTTCGCAGAATCTGAAGAAGTGCGGCCGCAACCCAGAATTGTGCAGCAGCAGAAGTCCATCCTACCAAGCCCAGTTTCAAAGTGCGGACTGCACACAGAATTATGCGGCCGCAAAACCTCCAAAGGGGCAATTTTGTCCGATAATTTTAGCTATGTATAAATAGTTCTTTTTGTTAAATTTAGGTTAAGTTTTGAACTCCAAAAAGTAGATAGCCAGTTTTTCTTTACTGCTTTTGGAACCTTTGTATTAGTTTATCATTTTAACATTAGATTTTCATGCCTTTATCATCTGTTATGAGTTTGATCTTATTTTCTTCTTTAGTGTCACGACCCAAAATACAAACATGACCGTGATGGCGCCTATCGTGTTACTAGGCAAGCCTACTTCCCGAAATATTACTATTGATTGATTTTAAGAATTTAATAAAACAATATCAACATTTAAATTTCTCATAAACTAAATCAACTCTAAATATAATTCATATAAAGATACGAAAGTGATCACGCTCAACTATGTCTACTAAAAGACTAAGCGGGCGTTGCAAATATAATCCGGGTATTGTGCCCAGAGTCGAATCCCACAGGGAATTAACGTACCAAATGTTGTTGTCAGAGTACTGAATTCTTAATAATCAACTTCCTCAAAATTTATGAATATCACTTTGTGTTGTTTCTATTACTACAGCTGAACAGAAATAATAAACTAAAGATTAATTTAACAATAATGTTTAAACAATTGGAATAAAGGTCTAAGGTTATGGTTTTCCCCGTAGGTGAAATTCCTTCTTGTATACTTCCTATAATTTTGACTTAGTTGTCTCTATCAATCATGAACACTCCAGTTATCATAAATCTCTCTCAAGTAATTATGATAATTTACTAGACGCACTCTCTCAAGTTACGCTAGCTAGATTGTATTACACCCCACACTTAAATCATTGCTAGTCCTCGAGCAATCCACTACATCCCTCAAGGGTTCTTTGCATCAAACACTTCCCTACGGTGTCACACCACAAATATTTTGCAAGCATTAAATCTAGTAGTGTAACATCTATGCCTCAAGCGGCGACACTCAAATGCCATGCCATACTCTTACTTCCTCAAGATACTCTACAAGGAGGTCAAGACTTACCTCTTGTTCATGAATCGCGTGCCCTCACAACACACAAATGAGAGTAGTTCCACAAAAGATAATATTAAGTACAACAGGAACTTTAGATCGACAGAATTCACTCACTCTCAAAAAGAACATTCATATGCTACACAGATACACCATATGCTTACCCGTAGTGTAATACTCTACTAATTGAGTTTATTCAGTCTAAGATCAATAGCTCTTTAGTTGGTTGTAATGTAGGCTAATAGACGAGTAGGATACATTTTGGTATAGTGACTAACCTCCCTAAGCACTTTTAATACAATTACATTAACATTCAGCCCATTTTCATGCTTGGCCAGAACATTCACCACACTTTGCTTCATAATTACCCCACTATTCTTAGGTGCAACTTTCTTTTTCACGCCACTAATCATCAAGGACTACATTTATTTATTATCCTCTTTTTTTTCTTTTGTTTTTTTTTCTCTCTAAGTGGCCTTCACTTTTACATTTTTTTTCCTTCACACTTTTGCACCTTTCATTCTATTTCCTTGATTATCCTAACAAACCAAACCACCACCCCACACTTTGACTTTTACATATCAGCTAACAATTCAAGTGCTTATGGGAGGTACAGGGTTCAAACACACAGGCTATTCAAATAATCGGGTATGGTTCATAATGTGGTTATCAAAGAACAAGCTTATAAGCTCAACGAGGTTAACTATGGTCAATTACATTTAGGTGGGTACATATTTGTATCTGGCTTAAACAAGAAAATTCCTATATCCCTTCTAATACTAAACAAACTTCTATTTCGATTTGTACACACACGGGGCAAGTTCTAGGTACCAAATGCAGACATAGAGTAAGATGCAAAATACCTCACTCACACATGGCACATAATTCAATCCAAATTGGTTCATAAAAACACTCCATTGAGCCTTCAAGTTAGTTACAACATGCACCATTAAGGCATTCTACAAGAGTCAACAATTGAGCCTAAGCGTCACACTCTAAGATTTTTGGTGTTCGGGTGTAACACGCTAAGGGTTGCATTTTATCGTTTAGCACTTTGCCCAAAAGATTCCTAACAACTAAAAAAATAAAAGAAGAAGCTAGCTATACCCGGTTCAAGCTAAACCTTTGAAAAAGAACCGCGGTCAAAAGAAAAACCAAGGAGGATTTACTACACTACCTAAAAAGAAAATAAAAAATCTTTTTGGTGATTTTCTTGGACTAACTTCCCTCAAGAAAACTGCCTAAGAAGTCCGTCATCAGGAAGAGTCCACTAAATTTTTTGATTTTTTTTTCTATCGACTTGGACCCTCAAGAACCCCGCCGAAGGGATCCGTCGCCGGGCCAAGACGACTTGATCGATTATCCCCTTTGTACAACCAAAACAAAAACAACTAAAACAAACTACGAAAAGAAAACATAAAAACTACACTTCTACTAAGTTCAACAAAAACTAAAGCAGACAAATAACAATTATACAACATACAACAAACATGGAATCCTTCCCCCACCCCACACTTATAATGAGGACATGCCCTCATGGCCAATTAAAATGCAAAGGAAGTTAAGGGGACTTCCCTAACAGCTCAATCCTGGTCAGAGATAGAGCCTGAGTCCACGTTGCATGCATGACCCAGTGCGCGGAGCCAACCCATGATCCTCTTCTCAAATTTCTTCTGCTGGGTGTCCATTTCATCAACACGGGTCCCCAGGTCAGTCACCGAGGTCCTCAGCCCAGCCACATCTTGCTCTAGGTGGTCTAACCGATGTCCCCGACTGGCCCTAGACGGGCCTCCAACATCTGGAGCATGTGCCTGAACGGGCTGCTCCTCCTTCATCTACTCAGCTTCATCCTCACCATGCTGTGGTTCCTCCTCCGCCTCATCATCCTCAAAGTCCTGCCCTATCAAATCCTCAGCCGCCACCGCCACATCCTTGCCTGTAGTGGCTCTATCAGTTGAGAAGGGGTGCACCACAGGCACCCGGCCATCTATAGCAAAGTCACCGGACATGCCAGCCTGCCTGCACAAATGAGTGACGAGCGAAGGGTAGAAGAATCCATACCGTTGGACCTTCATGTGTGTAAACATCTCGTCACGAATCACCTTGGCCACATCGAATGGTGCACTAACCATGAAGCACCAAATCAAACACCCTCGAGGGATGTTCACCTCTGAAAGGTTCTTGGAAGGTAGGAGGCGGTTGTTGATCAAGTACAACCAGCATTTGGCCTCAAACTTGAGGGCTGAGGAGTGGAATTTGTTTCCATATTTATACCACTTCAATGTGACTCCCGATTGACAGATGGTCCCGGTGAACTTGTCCCAGGGAGTCCTCTTTCCACTAAAAATTTGGTAAGCATCCACATATCCCTCAGCTGGTGGAGGTAGCCTGTACACTGTCCGGATCTTCTCTATGGAAGCATTAACTGGCCTTTTCCGCACTGTTACCACATAGTTCTTATTTTCTGGAGCATTGGCATAAAAGTCCCGGACAAGCATGGCATTTGCCTCATCAGGCTCCTCAAAGAACACATCCAGGTGTCGCCGCATTAGCACCTCATGCATATTAGGACAGTTTATCCTGAGTGCATTAATATCCATGGCTTGCTCAGGGACGACCGTTATATCCTCCTTTTCATTGAACCGGTCTTAGGCCTTTGCGGAGACGAACTTTTGGGGATTGAAAGGCCTGGAATCAATTATTTTGCGAGGTCGTCCCCCGGTGGAAGCTCTTGTTGGGCGGCCGGAGGAGGCTCCAGTGGTTTGGCGCTTTCATGGAGGCATAGTACCTGCAATTAGCACAATGTTAGCTCAGTACAACCGGGTGACCCAACCTTGGATACTCAGACTTCACCACAAAATTGGTCACAATACTTCCTCCAATGAGGCAGTTTTACAAACATGTGGTGGGCCATGAACAATTTTAACCCCAAGCATTCAATATGGGACATGAAGCACCACCACAATAACCCAAACATACTGTCACGACCCAATTCTCCCTCCGACTGGGTCTCGTGACGGCACCTAGTCTAGACGACTAGGTAAGCCCATTCGTTGAGAAAAATTAAAGATAAATAAGTGAATTTAGCAGAAAATGAAATAAAGCCATACTAATACTCGATGCCGCTCGGCATTACAGCTCACTTTACCCAAGACCCGGAATATCAACAAAACATCACAAGCTAACTCTATAGTTCAATATACAAACTAAAGAAAAACGACAGTGTAGTCTCATCTACCAGTGCTAACTACGCTAGGACAGGAAGGGGACTCAGAACTCTGCGGACGCTACAGAATATACCTCAAGTCTCCAACTGCTGGTTGCTGGCTAACCACGGTACGACATACTGGTACCTGGATCTGCACATGGGAAAAACATGCGCAGAAGGGCGTGAGTACTCCACATTCGGTACCCAGTAAGTGCCAAGCCTAACCCCAGTCAAGTAGTAACGAGGTCAGGTTGAGGCTCTACTGAGTTTGAAAAATAGACAGATATAGTTAACAGTTAAGTAAAGTAGAAATAACTAACAGTATTTTAAAGTAACGACTAGCAAGAATGATATAGATAAATTCTCAGTTCAACGCAATATATATGACTCAATAGAAAAAACAATGCAGTGCAAGGGAAAGTCTCAGGTCTCGGCATGCAGTACCAACGTAAATATGCAATGCAATGCAAGGGAAAGGCTCAGGTCTCTGCCCGCAGTCCCAATGTATGCGATGCAATGAAAGGGAAAGGCTCAGGTCTCTACCCGCAGTCCCAATGTATGCGATGCAATGCAAGGGAAAGGCTGAGGTCTATGCCTGCAGTCCCAATGTATGAGATGCAATGCAAGGGAAATGCTCAGGTCTATGCCCGCAGTCCCAATGCAAATATGTAATGCATGGTATATATCAAATATAGCGTAATTCAAAGATTTTTGGAAAAACAGTTGGAAATAATGGGGTAAAATACTTAAACCATTTTCAAATAATTGTAACGAGTGGAAAATCAGGTAAAATCGATTGTCAGGATAAAATCTTAAGTTACTGTTCAACTCAAACCAATAACTGTAATAATAGGATTGAAAATGAGGCATGTCGTAGAAAGAACTATGGAAATTCAATGAAAATACCCCATGCACGTGCTTGTTACCTCACGTACACGGGGGTTTTTTTTATAGTAAAAACCAGTTAAAATGCCTAAGGAAAATTCCCCAACACAGAGTTAGGCAAACCACTTACCTCGACTGTGCAAATCAACCGATAACCACGCTCTTGCCGCGAGTATCAAACTCCGGGTGGCCCAAATCTATTCAATTCGATTGCATAATGTAAATATCATTTCAAAAATTCAAACTAACTAATTAATTCAGAACTAATACGCGAAATTAGAAAAATTTGACCAAAACGCCCCTCGGGTCCACGTCTCGGAATCGGATATAATTTTACATATTCCGAACCCTTATTCCCTCAAGAGTCTAACCATATGAAAATTTCTCCAATCGGAGGTCAAATACCCAATCAAAAACTCAAAATTTGGTCTAAGAGGTTTCTTCCATTTTCCCCAATTTCTACTCAAATTCTCGAAATTAAGGGTGGAAATTAAGATTAGAATTATGGAAATTGAACTATGATGGTTAGAAATCACTTACCTAGAATACCCAGGTGAAACATCCTTCAAAAATCGCCTCTCCCGAGCTCCAAAATTCAAAAATTGTGAAATAAGCCTTAACCCTCGAAATGGGTTTAATATTGTGCCCAGGTATATTTAATGAAGTGCGATCGCGGATAATAGGATGCGATCGCATAGAGTAAGTTCCACCCCCTTACCCTGGACACAGTGCGGTCGCACTGAAGGACCTGCGATCGCGGAGAGACCTGGGCTGGACTCTATGCGTCCGCAGCCAGGCCCACGCGAACGCACAGTGATTTCCCCTGGCCGGCCGAATGACCCTGTGCAGTCGCCTCTTGCCTACTGCGATCGCACTGACCAAACAGTGCTGGGCTCAAATCTCCACTATGCGATCGCGGTTCAAGCCATGCGATCGCACTGAAGAAACAACTGATGCTTAAAAACCAGAAAAACAACTGAACTTTAGGCAAAAAATATACCCGTTGAACACCCGAAACACACCCGAGGCCCCCGGGACCTCAACCAACACTACCAACTTGTATAAATACCTTATTCGAACTTGGTCGAGCCTTAAAAACATGTTCCATAACATCAAAATAATTGAATATGCATAGATTCAAGCCTAAGAACTTAGGAATTTTCAAGAATTCACCCTCGACGCTGAAACACGTCTAAACTCGTCCGAATGACCTAAAATTTTGCACACAGGTCATAAATGACATTCCGTACCTGCTTTCACTTTCGGAATTCCATTCCGAGTCCAATATCAAAATCTCACCTATCGGCCGAAATCGCCGAAATTCTAACTTTCGCCAATTCAAGCCTAAATCCACATCCGACTTCGAGAACACAATCCGAACACGCTCCTAACCCCGAAATCACCTAACAGAGATAACAGAGTCGACGGATTTTCATTCCGGATCTGTCTTCACACAGCTCCCGCTACAGTCCAATTTCTAAGTTTAAAACTCATCTTAAAGGACTATATGTCCAAAATTACTCCAATTTTCATCACTCAACGCTCTGACAAGTTCCATTAACATAATAAGATATATGAGAAGCATTTATTAGGGGATCGGGGCACTGACTCACAAAACGATCGACCAAGTCGTTACATTCTCCCCCTCTTAAGAGAATCATTTGTCCTCGAACGAGTATAGAAACATACCTGAAGCTGTGAATAGATGAGGGTACTGAATCCACATGTCCTGCTCGGTCTCCCAAGTCTCCTCCTCGACCGTATGACCCCTCCACTGCACTTTGACTAAGGCAATATTCTTCGACCTGAGCTTTTTGACCTGCCTGTCCAAAATGGCCACAGGCTCCTCAACATATGTTAGATCCTTGTCTAAATGAACTGAGCTGAAATCCAAAACATGAGTGGGATCACCGTGATACTCCCGGAGCATGGAAACGTAGAATACCGGATGAACGCCTTCTAGGTTGGGAGGCAAGGCCAACTCATAGGCAACCTCCCCAACTGGTCGTAACACCTCAAAAGGGACCATGAACCTCGGACTCAGCTTACCCTTCTTCCCAAATCTCATGACGCCCTTCATAGGTGATACCTGAAGCAAAACCCGATCACCGACCATGAATGACAAATCACGAACTCTCCGGTCTACATAACTCTTCTGCCTGGACTGAGCTGTGCGAAGTCTATCCTGAATCACCTTCACCTTGTCCAAGGCATCCTGGACCAAGTCTGTTCCCAACAATCGAGCCTCGCCCGGCTCAAACCATCCTAAATGGAGACCGACACCGCCTACCATATAAAGCCTCAAACGGCGCCATCTGAATGCTGGACTGGTAGCTGTTATTATAAGAAAACTCTACAAGAGGCAAGTACTGATCCCATGATCCTCCAAAATCCATCACACAAGCACGAAGCATATCCTCCAGAATCTGAATCGTGCGCTCGGACTGTCCGCCCGTCTGAGGTGAAATGCTGTACTGAGATCAATCTGAGTACCCAAATCACTATGTAAGGCTCTCCAGAAGTGCGAGGTGAACTGAGGACCTCGATCTGAAATAATAGATATCGGCACACCGTGCAACCGGACTATCTCCCGCATGTAGATCTTATCCAACCTCTCCGAAGAATACGTAGTCAATACCGGAATGAAATGGGCTGACCTTGTCAGCCGGTCCACGATCACCCAAATAGAATCATACTTCCTCAAAGTCCGAGGAAGCCCAACCATAAAATCCATGGTGATCCGCTCCCACTTCCACTCTGGAAGCTCAATCTGCTGAAGTAATCCTCCTGATCTCTGATGCTCAGACTTGACATGCTGACAATTGAGGCATCTGGCTACGAACTCCACTATATCCTTCTTCATCCTTCGCCACCAATAGTGCTGTCTCAGATCCTGGTACATCCTCGTGGTACCGGGATGAACGGAGTACCGCGAGATATGAGCCTCCTCAAGAATCAACTTCCGAAGTCCATCTACATCGGGCACACAAATACGGTCCTGCAATCTCATCACGCCATCATCACCTATGGTCATATCCCTGACACCATCCCGCTGAACTCTACCCCGAAGGGCTCGAAGGTCGGGATCATCATACTGGCGCTCCCGAATGTGGTCATAAAGAGAAGATTGAGCAACAACACACGCCAATACTCGGTGAGGCTCGGAGAGATCCAATCTCACGAACTGGCTGGCTAAGGATTGAACATCCAAAGCTAAGGGCCTCTCGGCTATGCGAAGATATGCCAAACTACCCACACTCTTTGCCTGGCGACTCAGGGCGTCGGCCACCACGTTGGCTTTCCCTGGGTGGTATAATATAGTGATATCATAATCCTTGAGTAGCTCCAACCACCTACGCTGACGCAAATTGAGATCCTTCTGCCTGAATATATGCTGCAAGCTCCGGTGATCCGTATATATCTCACATGGAACACCATATAAATAATGACGCCATATCTTCAGGGCGTGAACAATCATTGCCAACTCGAGATCATGCACAGGGTAGTTCTTCTCATGCACCTTCAACTGTCTGGATGCGTAGGCAATCACCCTACCGTCCTACATCAACACCGCTCCCAAACCAATCCTCGAAGCATCACAATAGACCGTATAGGACCCCGAACCTGTAGGTAGTACTAACACTGGAGCTGTAGTCAGGGTTGTCTTGAGCTTATGAAAGCTCTCCTCACACTCCTAAGTCCAAATAAAAGGTGCACCCTTCTGGGTCAATCTAGTCATGGGTGCTGAAATGTATGAGAATCCCTCCACGAAATGGCGATAATAACCAGCCAAACCGAGGAAGCTGCGGATCTCGGTAGCTGAAGACGGTCTTGGCCAACTCTGCACTGCTTCTACCTTCTTTGGATATACCTTGATCCCATCCGAAGATACCATATGGGAACGATACCAAATCAAGCCTAAATTCACACTTAGAGAATTTGGCATACAACTTCTTCTCTCTCAAGGCCTGAAGCACGGTCCTCAAGTGCTGCTCATGGTCCTCCTGGGACCGAGAATATACCAGAATGTCATCAATAAATACGATGATGAATGTATCAAGATAAGGCCGAAATACGCTGTGCATCAGATGCGTGAAGGCTGCTAGGGCATTGGTCAGCCCAAATGACATAACAAGAAACTCATAGTGACCATATCAAGTCCTGAAAGCAGTCTTCGGGATATCCGACTCCCGAATCTTTAACTGATGATAGCCCGAACGAAGATCAATCTTGGAGAATACCCTGGCACCCTGTAACTGGTCAAACAAATCATCAATACGAGGCAATAGGTACATGTTCTTCACTGTCACCTTATTCAACTGTCTGTAATCAATGCACATCCGTATCAAACCATCCTTCTTTTTCACAAATAACACCGGCGCACCCCAAGGTGATACACTGGGCCTGATGAACCCCTTATCAAGCAATTCTTGCTACTGTTCCTTCAACTCTTTCAACTCAGGAGGAGCCATACAATAGGGAGGAATGGAAATAGGCTGAGTGTCTGGCAACAAGTCAATGCTGAAGTCAATGTCTCTATCGGGCGGCATACCCAGAAGGTCAGCTGGAAAAACATCAGGATAGTCCCTCACAATTGGGAATGACTCAACTGTAGGGGTGTCGGCACTAACATCCCTTACATAGGCCAAATAAGCCTCACATCTCTTTGCAACCATCCGCTGAGCCTTAAGAAAAGAAATGACTCGATGAGGAGTATACTCTAATGAACCCCTCCACTCTAATCTCGGTAATCCTGGCATAGCCAGTGTCACGGTCTTGTCGTGACAATCAAGAATAGCATAATGGGGCGACAACCAGTCCATGCCCAAGATAACATCGAAATCTACCATACTGAGTAATAATAAATCAGATCTGGTCTCAAAACCACTGATAACAATCAAACACGACCGGTATACGCGGTCCACAACAAGAGAATCTCCCACAGGAGTAGAAACATATACGGGGGAACTCAAAGAATCCCGAGATATCCCCAAATGTGAGGCAAAATAAGAAGACACATATGAATATGTCGAACCTGGGTCAAATAATACCGACGCGTCTCTATGACAAACGGGGACAATACCTGTGATGACTGAATCTGAAGCAATGGCCTCGGACCTGGCTGGAAGGGCATAATATCTGGCCTGGCCTCCCTCTCTAGGACGACCTCGACCTCCTCGGCCACCCCGACCTCCACCTCGAGCTGCCTCAGATGGTGGGGTATCAGCTGGGGCTGACAGTATAGCTGGGGGACCTGGTGGAAGACGCGGAACCTGATAAGTCTCCGGTGGTGCACCCCTCCTAGCTCTGGGGAAATCCTTGATCACGTGACGAGGGTCACCACCAAAATAATCCCTCTGAGGACGTGGCTGTTGCTGCTTCTACTGACCCTGAACTGGCCTGCTGGACTGGCCGGTGATAGCACCTCGATCAGGAGGCACCTGAGATACTGGTGGTGCATGATAAGGCTCTTGAGGTCTAGGGGGAGCTGGAATACCACTAGCTGCTGGAAGAGCCGAATGAACAGGGAGGCTAAAAAAACCCCTACCATAGCGTGCTGCTGGTGCACGAGTCCCTAAGAAGTGACCAGTCTCTCGAGACCTCTTGGCCTCTCTCTCCTCCCTGTCCCGGGTCAACATACTCTCGATCCTCCTAGAAATGCTCACGGCATGCTGGTAAGTACTATCTGTCTCCAACTCTCTGGCCATGCTAGTACGAATGTTGGGATGGAGCCCCTCAATAAAACGGCGAACCCTCTCTCTGAAAGTAGAAACCAAGGCTGATGCATGTCGTGCCAAGTAACTGAACCGGACTGCATACTCTGACACATTCATATTACCCTGGGTACTAGCATGGCCAAGCATCCCTGAGACTCTGAGGGACGAACTCAAGTAGAAACATCTCTGAAAACGGAGCCCAAGTAAGTGAGGCTGCCTCGTCCGGACTACTAAGCTCAAATGCACGCCACCACTGATAAACTGCTCCTCTCAACTGAAAAGTGGCGAAAGAGACTCCACTCGTCTCCACAATACCCATGGTACGAATGATACAATGACACTCCTCAAGAAAACCCAGAGCGTCATCTGAAGCTAATCCGCTGAAATCAGGTGGGTGGTACTTCTTGTACCTCTCAAGACGGAGCTGCTCAGACTCAGATGCAGCTGCTCTGACCTCCTGCTGAACTGGAGCTGCTGTAGGCATAGGAATATACTCTGGGATCCGCCCAATATGGACCCTCTGCTCAGGAGTACGGGCTGCGGGAGTTTGGGTCCCTCCTCCGGCCTGAGATGTAGCTGGGGCTAGCGGAAGTAGCCCTGCTTGAGACAGAGTACTGAAAGCACTCATGAACTGGGCCAAGGTCTCCTGGAGGGCTGGAGTGATAGTAGGGACCTCCGGTGCCCCTCCAACTGTGGCTACTGGGGGATCCTCTATCTCTGCTGTAGCCGGTGCTCGGGCTGCACCGCATGCTTGTCCTCTTCCCCGGCCCCTGCCTCTAGTGGCTCTGGCTGGGGTCTCGGGTGCTTGCCCGTCAGTACGTCCGGTGCAAGTACGAACCATCTGTAAGCAAGAATAGAATAAAGTTTAGGAATTTGGATGACAATACTAGCACGATAAGGAATTCCAAGAAGTAAGATTATTCTTAACAGTTACATAGCCCCTCGAAGATAAGTACGGACGTCACCGCACCGATCTGCGAGACTCCAAAAAACCGACTTGTGATGTTGTGACTCCTATGAACCTAGACGCTCTGATACCAATTTGTCACGACACAATTCTCCCTCCGACTGGGTCTCGTGACGGCACCTAGTCTAGACGACTAGGTAAGCCCATTCGTTGAGAAAAATTAAAGATAAACAAGTGAATTTAGCAGAAAATGAAATAAATCCATACTAATACTCGATGCCGCTCGGCATTACAGCTCACTTTATCCAAGACCCGGAATATCAACAAAACATCACAAGCTAACTCTATAGTTCAATATACAAACTGAAGAAAAACGACAGTGTAGTCTCATCTACCAGTGCTAACTATGCTAGGACAGGAAGGGGACTTGGAACTCTGCGGACGCTACAGAATATACCTCAAGTCTCTAACTTTTGTCATGACCCAAACTGATGGTCCGCGACGGGCACCCGGTACCTTACTCGACCGAGTACCAATGTAACGTATCTTTCTCATTACATCATCATATACACGTGCCGTAACGGGCCTAATAGGCCAACACAATCCTTTATAAACTCAAAACATAGGCCGGCCAGGCCGTACAATCCTTTATGTACACGAGGTATGTCTACAAGCCTCTAAGTGTACATAAATATCTTAAAGGTCGGGACAAAGTCCTGCCTTACCAAACAATATGTGTCTAAATCATACTAACTAAACGAGCAACTCCGAAGCA
>ML292480.1:1692-39114 GCA_005239495.1 Nicotiana undulata | reverse complement strand
ATTGGGTGATTCAACCTCAATTTGGGGTCGAATCTTAAAACAAATTGTATATTCTTACTCGTGAGGATATGGTTGATCGGGTTTTGGTCCGAACCTCGAGTTTCGACCACGTGGGCCCGGGGTCAAATTTTGGAATTTTAGGAAGAATGATTAGAAATGGGTAATTAGGCTATGGGTTTGAGTTATTGAGTCATTATTGATATACTTGAGTTGAATATGTCTAGATAATATCGTTTCGGAGCCGGATTATAAAGGAAAGGCGGTGTTAGAGGGTTGATCGCTCTATTTTGGACCCGAGGTAAGTGACTTGCCTAACTTCGGTGAGGGAATAGGTATTGTTTGCTACGTGTTTACTTGTTAATCATGTTCGTTGCATAGGTAGAGTGACGAGTACCTATGTGATGAGAGTCTAGCATGACCGTGAGTCTAACGTGATAGTAATCGTAGCTTTTCTTCCATGTCTTTTATATTATGAAATTGCCATTATTTGTAATAGTATGTTGTTGGTTGTGGTGAAAGAATGAGACGTAAATTGTTGTTGAGGATGAATATTTGTTGTCAAAGATACTCTGTTGAGATTGGTATAGCTGAGACCCTTGCCGGGCAATTGTGTGTTTAATATTGATATGTACCCCCTCGTTGAGCATTATTGCCTTGCATTTCTATTATATTGAAATTACCTTGCCGTTGATATTTATACTATTCTGGTAAGGAAGAGGGGTGATGTTATTGTTATGCACGAGGGGAGTGTCGATATTGCTATATATGCACGAGGGGACATGCCGTGCCGATTGATATTTATTATATACACACGAGGGGACATGCTGTGTTGTGATGTTGTGATATTGTTATATATGCACGATGGGACATGACGTGCCGATTGATATTTGTGATATATGCACGAGGGGACACGTCGTGCCAATTTGATATTTGAGATTACGCACGAGGGGACATGTTGTGCTCTATTATTTGATTGATTTCAATATACTGACAGTTGTTTTCTTCGGTTTCTGTTTTTACTTTCCAGCCGCATTCTCACTGTACTGTTGTGAATTAGATGTTGTTTTTCTTGTATCCCCAGTATGTACACATATCTTATTTTATCGTTTAAGTTCCAATATTAATGCTGCCTCTTTAATACTTTTCCCCTATTTGTTCCCATATCCCTTCTATTTGATCATACTTGTTTTCAGTATCGGTTAATACTTGTACATATATCTGCTTAGACTAGGACAGGTGATCGCATTATGCTAAGTCTAGAGGCCATGGTTTCCGGCGAGGGACGTGACCGGAGAAGGTGGACAGTGTCCATCAGAGAGGAGGAGACGAGAAGGTTCTAGAGAGAACCGGAGATAGAGAGAGAGTAGAGAGATGAATGAAGGGGAGTGAATGAGGGGAAGGGGATCCAGATTGGGCCGGGTAAATTTAAGTTTGGGCTTGGGGTCTATTGGGTTATTGGATTGGGTTAGGAATTAGGCTGATTTTAAATAAAAATTGGCTACTTGTTAAATACCCAATTAAATAGGTAAATAATTAATAAAAATAGCTATCAATTACATAAATGAAAATAAGGCTAGATAGGGGAAATTAAGGTAATTAACTAGTATTAAAAATATAAAATGACGGATTATTGAATTAAAATAGTATAAAATGTACAATTAGGCTATAATTGCAAATTTATTGTAAATATAGCCAAATAATGCCAGATTGGCTAGTTTGTGAAATAGTTAAATCCTAATAGGGTTAAAAATGATATATTGTGCTAAGAAATATTTTGAAATTATTTGTAATATAATTTATGAATAATTATTGGATATAAAGTACTGAATAAATTAGAAAAAATAAATTGATAATAATATGAAAAATTATGGAAAAATATCAATTATTATACAAAATAAATTTGAGAGTATATATGCATGTTTCAAAATAATTTGAGGAAAATTGGGTATCAACACTATCCACAATATTGGTTTGTTGATCATAAATGCTTCAACGAGTTGACTCATTATGCCTCCAGGTTGCGAATAGTAGCAAATTTCCTTTGTATGTGCAATTGTTTATCATTATTTTGTTCCACAAGGCACTTTAGCATATCCTTGATCTCTTTCAGGTCATCATCCCTGGGTTTTTTGTTCTTATTAACTTCACAAGAAAAAGTAGAACCATCAAAGTAAGGGATTGGGGAAGATAAAAAATATAAACACATTCATGAAAGTGACCATCTTGACCACCGCACATATCACATACATTCCACACATAAGATTGAGTTGGTGCACATAACTCGCTCTTGAAAATATTTTGACAATTTTACCACAGGTGGTTTCCTCCACAATACACACAAGGAAGATCAACAGTAGAATTACCAATATCAAAACTCTCATAATTACACGATGCCATGCTTCTCAAATTAACAAGTAAAACAAAAATTAAAAGAATCAAATACAAGTAAACAAAAATAAAATTTCAAACTTGAAACCTAGAAATATGTACACCTACATCACCGTTAGTTCCCCGGCAACGGCGCCAAAATTTGATGACACCTAAATCTAGTCCTAAAAAGGATAAGCGGTCGCTGCGAATATAATTCAATCTAAGAGTCTGGAGTCGAATCCCACAGAGAACTAAGGTTTCATTATAAATGTTCAGTATCACTAAGAAGACAAAGCTCGAACAATTCCTTAGTTATAAATATTAAGATTCTTATATCTAACTAATTAACTAACAAGCTAAAGTAGTAAATTAACAACTAAAGATACTAAGGGTTGGAGACTAAATTAAGGAGGTCTAGAGTTATGATTTCCTCAATTTTCGGAATCCTTCCAGCTATGGCTTCTATAATTTTGCCTAATTGTTTTCTACTGATTATGAGCACCTGACTTATCGTAGTTCTCTGTCAAGAACTACAATAATTTACTAGTCATATTCTCTCGAATTACGCTAGCTCGCGCTTTTTCACCATTCACTATGATCACGTCAAAGCTTTGTTATCTCTAATCCCGCTTTTAAATCCGCTGTATTGATATCTCATACATCTTAGGAGTGACGTTGTTCATCAACCACCTAAATATGTATCCTCTATCAAGCAACACATAATAAATAGGCACAATCAATCGATGGCAATTCAATCAACTGAAATAAGCACGTAGTTGAACAAATAGATAAATTTAACGGTTAAATTATATTAAAACATAACAAGAATTCATTCTCCAATAGGTTCCATAAAAGCTCTAGATAATAAATTATCTACTAATAATGAAACTACAATACCGAAAGTCATAACCAACAATGAAAAATAGGAAGAAGAAGGGGAAAAACTCGTGGTTGAATCTTCCTCCTTGCTTCTCGCGTATTCTTGCCTCCTTGGGTGTTGTTTTACCCTAAAGTGTAGTCTCCCCCTTTAAAAGAGCATTTTATAAAGTATTTATATCAATTAGGGTTGATGTGGGGCGTCCTTTATCTCTCATCATTCGAAAAGGACAAGATGAGTCGCGTGCTAGTGTTGGTGCAACGTGCGACTTCTAGCACGCTCCCAGTTATTTATTTTTTCTTCTTTGTTCTTTCGGGGGCCAGTTCAAGTGCCAACCTCCATACTGCACTATTTTTTTGTTCATTCCCTAGATCATTTCGTCCTACTTTCATGCAATGCACCAATTGTGCACGCTCTCAGGTCTTGCATCTCTACTTTTTTTTGCATCAAATGATCTAGTCCTTGCCAACTTCTATCCAAATTTATTCTTACATACAATAAACATGTAATGAACATATTCTATGTTTATAAACATGTTATCTCCCGCAACTCACATAAGAAATAATATGCAAACATACTAAAAATATGCATTTTTTGTCATTTATCAAATCTGCACTAGATAAAATAGTAATTTAATTGTTATCCTAAAAATTAGTATTTTGAAATTGACTAAATTTTGGTTATTACATATTTTTCTATTTGCACTAGGTAAGAAGTCCTAAAATTTAGGAATTTAACGTCAAGTAAAATTCTACCTTACATAAACTTTTTCCTTTATTTAAACTACTTATGTAACATAAAAATATTTCTTATATGTTACTTTTCATGGATGTATATTATGTGAATAAATTAATGAAATAAAATAACTAACTCATCTTACAATTTTTATGCTAATAAAGAGCACGTTCAAAAACTATACGGAAAATGTACTTTTGATAAAAAAATATATATGAAAGAATCAATAATAATTCATATTTAAGGTAAGAGGTACGCATGAGTTTATTTTCTGAAGAGCAATTAGGACGTTGTTTTTCCTTTGAACAATATGAAGACTTAGAATTGGAAGTATACTCAAAATTTATGTCCATTTTTATTGTCTAAGTATTAAAATGTAACCGAATGATATTATTTTAAACCGTAAAAAGATTGATTCATTTTTGTACAAAGGAATATGAATAGGAATATGACGTAACTGATGTCGATTAAAACTTTAGAAAGAAATTATAGGTAAGATAAGATAATGATCCAACTAAAAATTTATAAGAATTATTAATAATAATTGAGTTTGGATAAGTTAAGGTTACAATTTTAATAGATAAAGAATTTTCAATTCTTTGTAAGCTACTTGATATAAACTTTATAACTTACATGAAATATAAATGCAGATGCAATGCATGTACTCGAGAGCCAAGGTAAAGTTAAACGATCTTACGTACTCTACAATGAATTAAGCAAGTACACCAACAAGCTGAACGAAAAATCAGTAGAGTGGATCAAACTGCTAAATATGATTTAATTTTATCATTTAAAACTTGTGATTTTTATTAATTTTTATTTTATAATGCAAATATATTTTTAAATATTTTTATGGTTTTTCAAAAGTTTATTTTTATTAACACGAGGGACACGCGCAACGCGTGTATGCTAAGACTAATATCACATAAATTGAGATAAATAAAATATTATTGATAAATTATTACAATAAAAAGTGAGATGTATATCATGTATAATGTCACGACTCAAAATCCACGCCTTAGATGTCGTGATGGCACCTAGACTCTAAGACTAGGTAAGCCGATTACTTACAACAATTAAACCAATTTAACAATGATATTATAAACAAGGATATTTATAAATACCGAAATAAATGTGAAATAAGCTTACACGACAACAATCACAACAACCTCCCAATTCTAGGTAATACAGAGTCACACAAACTCTAAGCTGAATATATAGATTTATTTCAAAATCAAACTACAATATTGTTCGGATAACAAACTGACAATACAAAAGGGCTTCAAGGGACTACAACGACCAAGCAGCTCTACCTTGAATCCTCGCGATCAACAAAGTAACTATGTCTGAGTCTGATATCTCCAATACCTGGATCTGCACAAAAAGTTACAAAACTGGAGTATGAGTACACCATGGTCGGTACCCACTAAGTATCAAGACTAACCTCGGTGGAGTGGTGACGAGGTACAAGTCAAGAAACCTGCTAGTCAAAATAACCTATGCAGTATAGAAATATAAAGCTAATAGTTAAACTAGAAATCAGTAAATGGCAACAAGAATCAACATGTGATATAAATAATAAAATAATAAGAACACCGTTAAAGTACAAGTACCCGTGAAACTAAATAAGTAAGGAAAATGAGAACCAATTAATCAAGTTGTTCTAACACAAGTCTCGCAACGGATTACTCTGGGATACCTCATCTCACAATCACAAGTCATGAGTCCCAAATCACGAATCATATGCTCATGGCCTTTTGTGCCCACATTACTAATCACCACCGCACGGACTACTCACGTGCCAATATCAATCCGTCTGGGATCAGAATCCGCCTAGCGTGGTCACTTGCTCAATATCACAATCCGTCCAGCATGGTCACAGGCTCAATATCACAATGAAAGTCGATAATACAAGAATATATGTGCATGATCAATAAATGTCAAGTTTCATACTCCTTAACTAGTATAAGTGGCATGTTACGGTGTATGCTTGTGTGAGTGTGCTATTGTCACGACCCGAAATTCCATCCTTCAGGACGTGAATGCGTCTAACGTTGAACCCGCTAGACAAACTAACGTGCACAAATAATCTAACTTTTGCAACCCAATTCGACAGTAGTAAAGAAAATACCTTTAAAAATCTTAACAGAAATAACGAAATACTGCAGAATTTTAACAGCGGAAATGTAATAGAAATTCGAAAATGCAAAGTGAAATAGTAAAATACATAGCGTCGCATAAGCCCAAAACCGGGGTGTCACAACTCACGAACTGGCTAAACAGAGTACTAAATACAAAGTCTGAAAAGAAATACATCATTGTCTTGATACTAGGGGAAAAGATAAGACAATAAGGAATCCAAAGGCAGGAGAGACACCAAGGCCAACGAACGCCAGCGGGTATACCTTGAAGCTCTGGGTGGACTGAAGGTGACTCCCTCAATGCGGTCCACTGGGTCCGGATGCGGGGTCTGCACAACATTAAGAAGTGCAGTGTAGCATCAGTAAAACCGACCCCATGTACTGAGTAAGTGCCGAGCCTAACCTCGGCCAAAGTAGTGACGAGGCTAGACTTGACAATAACGATTACTTGTCTTATTCTGCAGTAGATAACAGAGAAACAAAAGACAAGGCAAGAAATAAACAAACAAGTAAGGGATACGAGAGCAGTAAAAGGGGAACAAGTGAGATGAAACAGTTAAATTGAAATATAGGACTATACAAGAAAGGCTTTAGCACAGTTGCTAATGAAATAAATATAAATTTTAGAAATGCAATAATGGCACGGTATCACCCTTCGTGCTTTTACTCTCGTCCTTACTATGCAAAATATGATGTAATCAATGTGAATCATGGCACGACATTAACTTTCATGCTTTCAATCAATGTAAATCATGGCACGACATCACCTTTCATGCTTTTACTCTCTTCCTTACAATGCAATGTACAATGTAAGGCAGTATAAATCATGGCACGACATTAACCTTCGTGCTTATAATCAATGTAAATTATGGCACGACATCACCCTTCGTGCTTTACTTTCTCTCTCTCACTATGCAATGTAATCAAATATCATGGCACGACATCACCCTTCGTGATTTACACTCTTCCTCACCAAACAATGACAGATATAATGGTAAGGAATACAGAATAGTGGAAATACAGTTCAATATCACCCGGCAAGGGGAAAACATCAATCAATTTCACAACAAATGCCCGGCAAGGGTCTCAGCTATAACCAATCATTTCAAATATATCCTTAGTAGTTGGGTTTTCAATCAAACCAATACATCATAGGTTCATCAACCAAGATTTCTGACAATAACGGCTTCCAAGTAGAGACAAGTTCATAATATAACGAACATGGAAGTAATAACAAAATTTCTTTATCAAAAATAGACTCACGTGCATGCTTGACACACAATGCATAAGTACTCATCACCTTACCTATGCATTGAACATGATAAACACTTAGCACATAGCATACAATACCTATTCCCTCACAAAATTAGGCAAGACACTTACCTCGGGTCCAAAATATAGCAATCAACCCTCTAACACCGCCTTTCCTTTTGAATTCAACTCCGGAACGATATTATCTAGACATAATTAACTTAAGTATATCAATAATAACTCAATAACACAATCCCATAGCCTAAATACACAATTCCTATCATTCTTCCAAAATTTCCAAAATTCGACCCCGGGCCTGCTTGGTCCAAACACGAGGCTCGGACCAAAATTCAATCACCCATACCCCCACGAGTTAGAATATATAATTTGTTTTGAAATGCGACCCCAAATTGGGATTGAATTATCCAAAATTCCCAAAAACCTAACTCTACCCAAAACCCCTAATTTCTACTTTGATTTTTAGGATTTTAGGCCTAGATTCTAGTGTATAGGGAAGGGAAATGAAAGAAATTAGTGTTAGGATCAGTTACCTAAGTGGCTATGGTGGAATGATGGCTTGGAACTCTGCTATGGGGTTTGGAGAAGAAGAAGAAGATGAAAAATTATGAAATCCCGTGTAATATTCTGTTTTTAAGACTTAAAAATACCTGGGCAAAAATTACCCTATGCGTTCGCAGCACATGCACTGCGTTCACACAAGGTTGCCAAAAATACCCTCCGCGATCGCGGAGCACCAACCGCGTTCGCACTGTGTTACTACCCCCTTCCCCCCCGGACACGCCTAACCTTGTGCGTTCGCGACCCCCGTGGTGCGTTCGCACAAGAGGACTTACCCAATACTCCACGATCGCGACCTATATGGTACGATCGCACTGCCTAATTTTGACCCCTGACCCAGGCCCCTCACTTAACTCTATGCGATCGCAGCCCCTCCCATGCGATCGCATAGATTAAATTACCAGACACCAGATTCTGAATCAAAACACCAGATTTTTCATGTTTTCACACCCCGTTAGCTACCTGAAACTTACCCGAGCCCTCCATCTCAAACCAAAAACACACACGACTCCCAAAACATCCTACGAACTTATTCAATCATTTAAATCACCAAGATATCATCAAAATCATCGAATTACACCTCAAAACTCTTAGAATTTTCTCAAAACTTCATAAAGCTTAATTTTTCCAATTTTGATCCGAAATATGTCATTTCAAGTTCGTTTTACACCAAATTTCACAGATAAGTCACATAACATATATTAAACCTGTTCCGGGCTGCAGAACCATAATACGGGCCCAGTAACACAGTTTTCACATCAACATTCATTTTAAAAAACTTTTATTATTTTCAGAAAATAATTTTCTTTAAAAATTTATTTCTCGGGCTTGGGACCTCGAAATTCGATTCCGGGCATACGCCCAAGTCCCATATTTTCCTACGGACCCTCCGGGATCGTCAAATTACGGGTCCGGGTCTGTTTACCAAATATATTGACCAAAGTCAACTTTATTCATTTAATTATTATAAAAATTCCATTTTCATCAAATTTTCACATAGAAGCTTCCCGGCTACACGCCCGGGTTACACAAGCATCGAGGTGAGATTAATGGAGGCTTTCGGAGCCTCGGGACACAGATTTAGCTAGATTAACTTAGGATGACCTTTTGGGTCATCGGAGCTATTACAGCCCAAGTCAACAAGTAATATCAAGGACATCAAGCAGCTCATTGAAAGCAACACAACAAGTAACGTAAGGTGTATGAAGTACACAAGTAAAATCATACCATAACACGAGTATCATCAACATAACTCCCCAAGGACATCACACATCATCCTTGACACTTTCACCCATATCTCTCTGTATTGATAACATCATAATAGCCACCCTTATCACTCTACCCCATACATTTACGCAATAGACACCCGTTTCACTCGGCCTTGACAATATCATTAGACACACATATGATTCTGATAGCCACCCGTATCGTTCCGCATAATAGCCACCCTTATCGCCAAATCTGGACAATAACACAATAGCCACCAATATCACTCCGTACAATCAACAATAGTAAGATGATACCCTTATGCTCCGCATACAACAACAGTGAGATGCCACCCTTATGCTCTGCATAACAACAATCGATCCACACCACAAATTCACATGTGCTAAGGTCACAGCAGTTCGACATATCAACTCGTACCACAAGTTCCTTTAGGCCACAACCTTTCCAAAATAACAATACAAATATTTCCTCATCATATATCTCACGACTCAAACACGATGTGTGGAAAATCTCAATAACAACAAAATGAACGGGAAAGTAACTCAACAATAAACAACACCCCATTAAACACAACTTCAACTGAAATAGATTAATGACTTTCAATAACTTCAACTTCAATTAATTTCTTAAGAATAAACTCAATAATGAAGGTATTTCCATGAAATGGCAAACTTTGAATTCCAGTGTACGACATAAGCTAACAATGAAAGAGATGGCATGAACTAGCAACTATGTCTAAATACATATAACCCGGAAATGAAAGGATATCATGTAACAACAATTTCAACTAACAATAACTCCACAATAAAAGAAGTCATATAATAATAAAGTAGGTAACAACTTCAAATAAAGCATATAAGAGTAAACTTGACAAGTAAAAGATACAACATGTGCTAACAACTCTAAATAAAGAGACGAAGGAACAAACATGACAAATAAAAGATATAACATGTAACAACTTCAAGTAAATACATTAAAGATCCTAGGAGTCTAAACCGGTCAATTTACACATACAAGTCCGAGTACGCACTCGTCACCTCGCGTACACGCCTTTCACATAATTCAAATAATATAATAAATCTCAAATCCTAAGGGGTAGTTCCCTCTTACAAAGTTAGGCTAGATACTTACCTCAAAGAATCCAAATAAATATTTTAAACTTACCTTCTCGTGTGAAACAATCTCCGGATGGCTCAAATCTAGCCAAAATAACTCAATATCATAAATAAAACTATAGAAAACAATGTCGGATAATAAAGCTTCGATCTTTAATGAAAACTAAAAAGTCAACCCCCAGGCACACACCCTGATATCCGACAAAACTCACAAAATCCGAACACCCATTCCGATACGAGTCCAACCGTACAAATATTATCCATTTCCGACATCAAATCGGCCTTCAACTCATCATTTAATATTTAGAAAGTTTTAAAAAAATTCCCAATTTCTCCAATCCAAATCACTAATTAAATGATATAAATAAAGATGGAACCATGAAATAAAATCATATTCGGGTAAAGAAAACTTACCTCAATCCAAAGCATGAAAATACGCTCCAAAATCCCCCAAAACCGAGTTCTCTAACCCAAAAGTGATAAAATATCATAACCCTCGAAATAGAGTACTTTTATATTCTGCCCAAAAATTACAAATCGTGATCACGTAACATTCCACGCTATCGGGAAGAACAAAACGAAGGCCGCCAAAAATAACCCTACGCGAACGCGCAAACAGAGTCGCGAACGCGACTCACAGTGACTTCGGCTTCCACGATTGCGAACCAAAAAGTGCGAACACAAAGAACAATAAACCTGGCCTCCCCCAACATGGTCGCCCACTATGCGATTGCGTAATACCTACCGCGAGCGCACTGAATCAGCATTCATAAGTACTCGATCGCGGACCATATGATGCGAACACGAAAAAGGAAAAATATCTAGTCACCAAAAAAACTACATGATTGCAGTTGACACTTCGCGATCGCGAAGAAGGACATCAAACACCAACAAATCAGCAGTCCAAAGTATGGAAGAGATGGCATGTAACCCATTCGGAACACACCCGAGGGCCCCAGGACCCAGTACGAGCATACCAACAAGTTCCAAAACATTATGCGGACCTGCTCAAAACCTCAAATCACATCTAACAACATCAAAACTACTAATCGCACCTCAATCCTACCCTAATGAACTAATAAACTTTTAACTTGTACAACTCGCGCCGAATCATAACCAATCAACCCGGAATGACGTCAATTTTTGCATGCAAGCCCCAAATGACACAACAGAGATATACCAACTCCCGAAATCACAATCTGAAGTCGATATCAACAAAGTCAACTCTCGGTCAAACCTCGCAACCTGCCAAACCTTCAACTTTCCAACTTTCGCCAAAATGTATCAAATAAACCTACTGGCCTCTAAATACGGACATACACATAAGTCCAAAATTACCATACGAAGCTATTGGAATCATCAAAACATGATTCCAGAGTCGTCTACACAAAACCCAAACTCCGATCAAATTTTACCACTTACGCTTAAAAAAGATGAATCATTCTTCTAAAAGCATCCCGAATCCGACCCCACATACAAGTCATAATACACAACACAAAGCTACTCGATACCTTAAGCCATCGAATGATTTGCTAATTCTCAAAACGACCGGTCGGATCGTTACATACTTCCCCTCTTAAACAAACGTTCGTCCTCAAACATGCCAAGAGCCGTTCCAAAGTCACAAAATCACTGAATGAACTCATCGTGCATATACTCGCGGGTGATCCCATGTTACCCCAATCCACATAAGCTCGAAAACATCATCTTAACTGAAGATTATTTCTTCCACCCACACCGATAAGCCTTAGAACCAAACTTTTCACCATCCGATCGTTTCCAAAGGCTAGATTCCCATATAAACACATTGCATCAACCTCAACCAGCTGTCATAGCTCATGACACAACATAATGCATCGCACATATGCGTATAACAACATCTATGACCATAATAACTGCCCATAATCAAATCCAAAACCGGCAAATAACCTCACATCAGCTAAAACCTTATCCCAAACCTTCACAACAATGACAACAATGAAAGAAACATACAGATCTCATAACCCCTCACCCAAATCAAAAAGTTACACCCAACGCCACCTGGGCACATACCTCTCAAGCTAAACCCAATAAGAACAACACGAATATGGAAAGAGAAACACACGAGGGAACTATCAAACAAGTCCGATAGGCACAACTCCCTATGAGTTCCACACTACAAATCCATTTCCCAAGAGAGAATCGAAACATATGAATTAACCTCAAGGATCTCATCCTAATATAACTCCATCGCGTCAAATAGCCCGATTCAAACATATCAATCCACACGGAAATACGAGGACCCCAAACTCACTCTGAATTATAAGTAGAATACACATCACACCCACAGAAACCTTCCACTAACTCAATTATGCGAAACAAAATCACAACATGTAACAAACTTCCCATACCAATAGAGCACCTAAATCGCAAACCATAACCAAACTATCCAGAAATTACATCAAAATCTAATGTAATGAGTAACATAAAGTTCATTTTAGTCTCATAGCTCTCAATAGTAAACAAACCAAGACAATAGACACGGGCTACCATTAAGGAATCTCTCAACAAAGGTAAACACATAAGAATAGTACAAAAATCACAAAACTCACCCATACATGGCACCATCTGGAGCAGCAGCCTTAGCCATACCATAGAAAACATATCAATGGGCCGAGCCTCCCCCTCTAGGGCGCCCTTTACCCTCCTGTCCTCCATACCTAGCTAGCTGCAGGTGGAGTAGCAAATGGAATGGAGCCCATAGCCTGAGTGCTCTGATTAAATCCACCTCTCCCGAGTCTACGATAATCTCTCATGATGTGCCTAATATCGCCACACTCATAAAAAACCCTCTGTGGTGGATACTGGTACTGAGTGTGTGTTGGGTAACAGGAATAACCATTGTAGGAACCTCGTACAGGTGGTGCAATGAAAGTTGAATGGAGCATATGGGTACCTGAGGTCCCTGACTAATTGGTGCACCACAAGTAGTCTGAAGTGCGGACTGGACTGGGTGACCACCTGAGCCTAAGCTATGATGGGTCATAGCTGAAGAGTAGAATCCACTAAATCCTTCAGATTCTCGAGAGCACTTGGCCTCCTTATCCTCCGCTCCTCACCCTGAGTATGCTCTAACCTCCTAGAAATCTCCACAACATGCTGAAATGGAGCATCAGTCTCTAACTCCCGAGCCATGCTGAATCTAAGTTCATAACTAAGACCTTCGATAAATCTGCGGACTCGCTCTCTAAATATAGGAACCAAAGTAAGTGCATGATAGGATAGCTCACTGAACCTGATGGCATACTCCAACACTGTCATAGTTCCTCAACGCAGCTGCTCGAACTCTGTGTGCCACGCATCCCTATGGGTCTACGGAACATACTCCCTCAAAACATATGAGGATATTTACAAGGTCCAATCAGGATCCTACACAAAAGATCAAAAGTGAAAAATCCTAAGGTACCTAATTTTCTCCGGGGAAACTTCTTCTCCATCAGGGTCCCCCCGCTCTCAGACCCACTCTCGCTCATGGCGTCGTCATCATCATCATCGGAGGTCAGTGCCTTAGCATTGACTTCGTGATCTTTGGCCTTTTTTCTCGTCACTAAGATCGAAACCTCAAGCATGGATCTCCTCGAGGATTTCCCTTTGAGATTGGCACTTGGCGAGCTCGTCTACCCAATGTGCTCGTGTTTGGGAGGCCTCGACAGTTTCTCTTTCTTGGGCTTGAGAAGCTTCCGCATCAGACTAGTAGACGACCGCGATCGCCTCCACATCGGCCTTAGCCTTTTCAGCCTTAGATTTGGCATTTGCAAGTTCGACAGCCAACCGAGCCTCGAGCTCTTTTATTTTCTTGGCTTGTGCCAAGCTCTTCTCTTTCATACCCTGAAGTTGACTTTCAGTCGATGAAAACTGAGCTCGAGCAGCTTCCTTCTCTGAGGCGAGGCGGTCCATTTTTTGCTTCCATGTTAGGGTCTCCGCCTTCATCGCATCGACCTCTCCTCGAAGCTACTCGATTTATCGAGCTTTTGCTGGACCTGTGAGATCGAATTGTTAGCGACCATTCTCAAACTGATATGATGAGCTTCTAAGATTCTATTTACCTGCTTAGTCATGACGGTTTGTTCTTTTTGAGCCACGGCTAGCTCAGCCCAGAGGTCCTTGGTTTCTTCTTCTTTTTGACCACGGAGGAGTTTTAGGGCATTCTTCTCCTTGGCGATCCTCTGAATGTCGTCCTTGTATCGACTCAATTCTGCTCGAGACCAAGAAAATGCCTCATGATGAAGCATTGAGGCCTGCACAGACAAAAGGAAAAGAAATTAGTCAAAGAGAAAAATACAAGTATAATATCAACAAGGGAAGTCAAGGCTTACCCGATTCAAGGCTTGTTGTGCCTAATTAAAGATGCACGGTGCTCCCACTTCGTCCATCAGGTCCTAGTCTTCCTCCGTGACCAGACCCCGAAGATAACTAGCCACCTTCACAGGAGCAGCAAAAACTCGAGCATGCTCCAGGATGGAGATGATGATCGTTCATTTGATCCTGGGATAGATGCTGGGGGATGAGAACTGATTGCTCAGTCTGAAACTCGAGAAGGTACCACCCCAGTCCCTCTTCGGTATTTCCAAGTCGCTCAGACAGACAACACCCTTGATCCCGACAAAGTAACCATGGAAGGGGTCCTCCTCTGTGTGGGCTCCTTCTGCATTAGGAGTCTTCATGGCTTGGGCCTCCCGAATCATCTCCTCAAAAAATGAAGGGAGGGACGGGGATTCTCCAACTGCTATCGCACCAAGTGGGTCTCTTGGGGCATTCTTTTCATCTCGAGGAGCCTCGAGATGGACCTCCACAACCGGTTCCTCTTTATATTTGCCTCGAGACGAGGCACTTTCAAGCTTTTCCAACTCAGGGACTCCACCCGAGTCACCTCCTAAGGCCCCGTCAGCTTGGGGCAGATTGATTTTGGCTCCGACTGGCTCGGAGGCCTTCTGTGCCTTAGTATTCATCTTTTTTCGGGCCACCAGCCCAAAGCCGTCTTCCTATTTTTCTTCTTCCTCTCTTAGGAGTCAAATTGACTCCGCAGGTAAGGGGATGATGTTCTTTTTCGGTGTATGAGCCACATTTTTCTTAAACTCTGGATCCTCAGAGGTTGAGGTCCTCTTTCACTTTTTCTCCTTCACAGGTTTCAGGATCGGGATCGTAGCTTCTTCTTCGCCAGATGGGGGCCTCATGACTGCATCTCTAGCAAGGCCTGCAGGAAAAGAAATTGAATAAGCGTGGGAAGACGTTTTAACAAAATCGTCAAGTAAAAGAAATGGGCTTACCATGATTTTTGTCTTCCCATCGGCCCTTTGATAAGTCGAGCCATGCGCATTCAACATACGTCAAGGTCTAGACTAGGTCCCTGACCCAGCTCTTAAGGTCAGGGATGGAACCGGGCATCCAGGCAGCGGCTACATCAAAAAAGAAACATCGATAAGAGAAAACGGGGAAGCAAAGGAACAAATAGAAACTAATAATGGGATCGAACTTACCTTTCATATTCCATCTCTCGGGGAATGGCATCTTCTCGGTCGGAATGAGGTCTGAGGTCATCACCCTGACAAACTGACCCTTCCAGCCTCGATCTTTGTCTTCGTCTATGCTGGAGATGAAAACTTTGGTGGCTCAATGCTGGAGCTTTATTAACCCACCTCGGTAAAGTAGAGGGCTATATAACCTAATGAGGTGGTCTAGGGTGAAGGGGAGCCCTTCGACTTTGCTCACGAAGAATCTGAGAAGTATTACGATCCTCTAGAAGGAGTGGCGGATTTGACCGAAAGTTACCTGGTACTTTTTGCAGAAGTCCACGATGATTGGGTCGAGAGGACACAACGTGAAGGGGTAAGTGTAAACACTCAAGTACCCTTCCACGTGGGTGGTAATAGCCTCCTCTTGGCAGTATCACAACCTCTTTGTCTTTCCAGTTGCAATCCTTCTTCACTTTCTTAAGGAAGCTCTCAGGCATCGAGAATATATATATATATATATATATATATCGATACCGGCTCGCAAAGATCGGGGACTGATGATGTTTTTTCGGTCTTGAAATCGGAGCTGATAACTGATCGGTTCCCAACCCTGAACAACTATATAATGGCGAGGAGTGTTTGATGCAGTTTTACCCGATAGGCCGGGATCGATATCCACAGGGAGTTAATATTGGTTGGGAGTTGGGTTTCTACCTAATCTAGCTATGCGTGTTGTCTTTAATTGCACTTCAAACCATGCTTGGGATTGTTTCTACTCTAATGTTAACGCAATTGAATTATGAAAATAGTCTAAGTGAAATTTTTTTGTAGGAGCTTTTCAAATGATAAAAAGCACTAGGTAAGTGACTTCCGCCTAGGCGAGTATCTAATGGGGTCTAGAATCTAGGACTAGCTTGTTATGATTGGGGTCGTGATACAACCTTCACACATAAATACTCACTCTATACCTCTCGGTAGTTTGAGTGACTTTTCCCGATTTGGCTTTCTCAAACCTAAATGGGTGTTCAAACAATGCAAGTGAAATTCGCTCAAGTCGGGTATTACTATCTCTAAGTTTAACCCTTTAATTGGGGCTATCAGTATCTTGAATTCACACCAATTCTTTGTTAGACTATTTTTCCTAGACTTGGGCCCTCTCTCTCAAGAAGAGCGTAAGTAAAAAAGGGACGAATCAGTGTTTAAAACCACCAATTGTACAGTTAAAGCATGAAACAAGCTAATTATCACGAACCCATAAACAATTAAGCCCTAAAATTGAAGACTCATTAAATGCTAGCTAATGGGTCTAGCTACTCATAATAATAATAATAGAAATCAAAGATAAAGATGTAACATAAGACATAAAAGTCAATTAAAAGAATAAAATCTAAATGATTCAATCAGACATTCGCTCTCTTCTTTGTCATGCAAAACCCTAATATTGAAGCCTAAACCTAGATCTTCCTCACTGCCATGGCCAATTTGGTCGGCGGCCAGCCACCTCCTGTGGCTGGGCTGCCGCCCCAACCACCCCCAGTCGTACCCAACCCCACAAACCAAACAAAAACAACCCTATATTACTCCCAGCTATTAAAACCAGCCACGCTTAATACCCCAGCAAATGAAAACTCAAGTTCTAGCATGAAAGTTGACCTTGTACCTCCTTGTCATGAAACAATTGTTAATGGTGAACCTATGGTGCCATTTACAAGGGCGGAGGTTGATCGCATGAACATTATTGAAGGCTTACAATATGCAGTAGCATGTAAGTTTTATTATGGGTGGCCTGATCTATCTGAGTTACGTAAAATAATCCCAACACAATGTGGAATTAAAGGTGATTGCAAAATTGGATATCTACGTGATAGACATGTATTAGTTAGGTTGACATTGTGGCAGGATTATATTAATTTTACGTCGAAAAGTGTATATTATGTGAAAGACAAGTATGGAGAAGAATATCAATTAAGAACTTTAATATATGATGCTAAATTCAAGGTTGGAGAGGAAACCCCTGAGGTAATGGCATGGATATCTTTCCCTAACCTTCTTCCTACCTTTTTTGTTAAGGAATGTTTATTCTCCTTAGTCTCAGCGGTGGGACAACCATTACACTTGGACATGGAAACCATTAATAAGACTCGTCCAAGTTGTGCAAGAGTGAAGGTTCTTGTGGACCTTCTACGTGATCTCCCTAAGAAAGTACGTATGGATATATTGAATGAAGCTACGGGGGAAGTGGATACTGAATGTGTAAAAATTAACTATGATTATTTACCCAAGTATTGAAAGGGTTTCAAATTACAAGGACATGATTACTTTGAATGTTGGATAAAACATCCAGTATTACGAGATACAACGGATGATGGCAAACAAGGTGTTGATGAGGCTATAACCGGTACAATGGTGAAATATACTGGAAATATGGGGGAGCAAGCTGGGAAAAAAAATTCAAACAATGTTAATCAACCCATTATGATTTTATCTAGTGGGAGAGTTGTTGGTAATATAGGTGAACAATGGAAGGAGGTGCGTGATAATAGAATGAAGAATGGTGGAATTCAACTGAATCAAGGCAATGCTAATACTGGAAAGGAAATTGTTCCAGTGGAGGCAGTGCAAACAAATAACAAATTTGATGTGTTGATAGAGGATTATGGGGAGAATGAAGCTAATAAGCAACTGGAATTGGTTCAAAAAATTCAAAAAGAGAAGGCTAAGGTTGAATCAAGGCAATCTGATCAAGGAGTAGATAAGGAAAAATAATTGTCAATTATGGAGCAAGACAAAGGTAGGAGAAGCCCAAGACCTAGTCCTTGTAGTGTTGGGAAATTAAATATTGAAGCAGCTCCTTTTAATCCTAATGAAAAGATGAGTGCTAATATTAAGGAAGATAGGAATAAGGAGTCAACATCACAATGGGTAAATAGAACTTTTGCGGAACAAAAGGTTACAACAAATTAGTCCTGCCGGAAATAACATCTCAAACTTTGGATGTTAGTGTTATCCCTGAGGAAGAAGGTGCAACCAAAAATCTGAGCTTATTAACAGGTGGACTTTAGGCTGTTCAAAGGGAAGATGACCCGGATGAAGGAGACTTTCTTGAAGGATATGAGGATGTTGAAGAAGAACAAGAGGATGATATTGATGAGGATGGGCATGGTGTTAATGGAATGAGTGCAATAATCGAGATGCAAAGTGTAGATGGGGACAACAATGTGAAGAAGCTAACTGATAAACCACATAACCCTTCCAATGACCAACAACATAGTAGCCATAACCCGGATATCCCATCAAACTTCAACCCTACTTCTAACCCTAACCCTAACCCTAGCCCAAACAAGTCAAAGGAGTTACAGGAACCAGCTCAAGCCTCAATAGCAGTCCTTGATCCAGGAGATAAGCCGCTTCTTATAGCTGTCATGCAGAGCTTGGACGTGGAGATACAACAAAAATTGAAACCAGTCAATATGGAGAAGGTTGGGGAGTCCTCAAAAATCTGTGATACTGGATTTCAAGGGGACAAGGCTACAATAAACATGATCCCAAAACCTATCAACAATCAAATAACTACCCAAGATCAAGAAGTTCAAGAAGAGCCACCAGAGGTCAAAAGGAAAGGATATGGATGCAGAGTCTACAACCATGAATTTCTTTAATGTGGCTAGGCAAGGGGACATTTCACCAAGGCAGATTGAGAAGGGTAAGTCAGCTGGTAGAAGAAAGAAGAGGCAGACAAAGGAGAGCTCTGGGGTGCAAGTGCCAGGGGTTCAAACAAGGAGAACAACATACAAATAAATCAATTAATGATGAATGCTCTGATTTGGAATATTAGGTATGGTAATACAATGCAGGTCTTTGAAAGGGTAATCACTATGGATAGGTAGTATCAATTTCATTTTATTGCCTTGATGGAGCCAAATCAACAAGCTAAGAAGATGGATCAATACAGGAGGAGATTGGGCTTTGAACAAGTTGTTGTCAATGTTTCAAACAAGATATGTGTGTTTATTGACGTAAGGTATGAATTTTAAATCTTGTTTAACATGGAACAACAACTTACATTGAATATGGTAGACACTGATGACAACAAAGAATTCATAATCACTTTGGTCTATGCCAAATGTGATTCCATATAAAGGATGGAATTATGGGATACATTATATGCACTAGCAAGTGATATGTCATTAGCTTGGCTAGTAGGTGGAGATTTTAATGTTATTTGGGATGAGGAAGAAAAATTTGGAGGACTTCCAGTTCACATAAATGAGATTGATGATTTTAGACATTGTGTTACTACTTGCAATTTATTTGATCTTGGATTCAAGGGTAGTATCTACACTTGGTGGAATGGGAGAGTTGAGGAAGATTGTATCTTCAAATGACTTGATAGATGCTTGGGTAACATGGAATTGCAAAATTTCTGGCCAAATTTGGAGATTGAGCACTTACCCAAAATTGGTTCAGACCATTGTCCGATGTTGTTAACTTGGAGTACAAACATTGTCCCAGTCAAGAAGGCGTTTAAATTCTTGATTTTCTGGATGAAAAGTGATTCATTCCTGGATGTTAGTAAAGAAAATTGGCATGCTGACTTCCACGCAAGTCCATTTTTTCTTTTTAACTTCGAGTTGAAGAAACTGAAGAAAACATTGTCTTCATGGAGTAAAGCTATTTTTGGGGATATATTCTATAAAATAGCTAGCCTAGAGGAGGTAGTAAAGGTGCATGAAAGACAGTTTGAACTCAATCCTACAATTCAAAATAGAGAAATGTTACAAAAGGTACAAGTTGATTTAATTCGAGTGTGGGCAATAGAGAAGGACTTCTGGAGACAAAAGGCTGAAATGGCATGGTATAAAGATAGAGATAGAAGCACGAAGATATTTCATGCTCATGTAAATGGTAGGAGGAAGAAATTAGAATTGAAAACAATTCAAGATAGATATGGGACATGGATGGAACAACAAGAGGAGATGGCAAACGAGGCAATGTTCTTTTTTCAACAACAATTCCACGAGGAATCAGTTCCTGATGACTTTAGGATACTGGAGCATGTACCATTGATGATGAATGAGGGACAGAATTTTGAATTTACAAGACAACCAACAAAGGAAGAGGTAAAGAGGGTTGTTTTTGGGCTGAATGGAGATTGTGCAGGGGGACCTGATGGATTTAATGGGAAATTTTTCCATGCTTGTTGGGATATTATAGGAGATGATGTAGTTGATATGGTGAAGGCATTCTTCAGTGGTCATGAGCTTCCTAAGTTTGTAACTCATACAAACTTAATCTTATTTCCTAAGAAGAAAGATATGCAGACCTTCTCATACTTGAGGCCAATAAGTTTGAGTAACTTCACTAACAAAATTATTTCGAGGGTCATCCATGAGAGGGTAGTTTATATCCTTCCTAATATTATTTTTGATGAGCAAGCAGGGTTTGTGAAAGGAAGAAGCATTGTGGAGAATGTGCTACTTACCCAAGAAATAATAACTGACATTAGATTGAGGACAAAGGCTGGTCTTAATGTGGTGCTAAAGATAGACATGATGAAGGCCTATGATAGATTATCATGGCTATTCCTCATAAAGGTGCTAAGGAAGATGGAATTTTCAGAGAGATTATTGGATTGATCTTTGGAATTGTTTCTAACAATTGGTACTCAGTTCTTGTGAATGGGAAACCACATAGTTTTTTTATATCGACTAGGGGTGTCAAACAAGGTGATCCTTTGTCACCTACACTCTCTATTTTGACAGTAGAAGCATTGACTAGAGGGCTAAATGCTTTACATAAGAATGCATACTTTCGTGGGTTTGGAATGCCCAAGTGGAGTACAAAGATCAATCACTTGGCATATGCGGATGATATGATAACTTTCTTATCATCAGATTCAGACTCCCTGAGACTAGTCATGGAGGTCTTGAATTCATACAAAGTTGCATCTGGCTAATTGATAAACAAATCAAAATCCTCCATGTACATGCACCATTCGGCCAGTGATAATGTTGGGAGGGAAGTTGAAAGAATCACTGGAATAATGAGGAACATTTCCCTTTCACTTACCTTGGTTGTCCTATATCTTACTCAAGGAGAAAAAAGGAGTATTATGAAGACTTAATCACCAAGGTATTGGATAAGTTGCAATCTTGGAAAGGGAAACTATTATCAATTGGGGACAGGGCAGTTCTGATCACCAGTGTTCTACAAAGCATGCCATTGCACTTGCTTTCAGCAGTGATTCCTCCAGTTTATGTGATCAATAAGTTGCACAAATTGTTTGCAAGATTTTTTTGGAGCAATTCAATTGATGGTAGGGATAGACACTGGGCTTCATGGGATACACTATGCCTACCTTATGAAGAAGGAGGTGTAGGATTTCGTTCATTGCATGACATGTCTAAGGCTTTGTTTTGCAAGCTATGTGGAACTTCAGGACTAAACTTTCTCTATGGAGCTCATTCATGAGCCAAAAATATTGTAAACAAATGAATGCAATTATGGTACCTAGGAGATATGGTTCACATTTTTGGAGAAAGATGTTGGAATGTAGAAACTTGGTGGAGCATTTAATAGTTTGGAAACCAAAAATGGGATCATCTCTATTTTGGTTTGATAATTGGAGAGGATTGGGCTCTTTGTATTTTGTGACACCTCCAGATTATTATTGTGATGAAGATGTGCATAATGTTAATGATGTGATGATACAAGGAAGATGGGATGAAATAAAGATTAGGGAGATTCTTCCGGATGATCTAGCATCACACATACTGGAGGACATATCATGTCCAGGCATAATTGAGGAGTTAGATAAGCCTGGGTGGAGCCTAGATCCTAAGGGAAATATCAGTGTGAAATCTGCCTGGGGATACATAAGGAAGAGAAGAGACACTACCATCACCTATTCCAATATGTGGGTCAAAGTTTTGCCTTTCAAAATTTCCTTCTTCATGTTGAAATTGTGGAAAGGAAAACTGTCGCTTGATGATGTTATAAGGAGAATGGGATATTTCATGCCATCCAGATGTTGGTGCTGTGTGACGCCAAATGAGGAATCAATCAGTCATGTTTTCTTCAGATCATTCACTGCCTCAAGGGTATGGACCTATTTCTTTTCTCATGCTGGACTATCTTTGGAGGGGTTGAGCTTGCACCAAGCCCTTGTGAAGTGTTGGACCTTGAAGGTACTCCCTAGACTTAAGCCTATATTTCAAGCACTACCTAGCATCATTGTGTGGGAATTATGGAAAAGGAGAAATAGCAATAAGTATGGGGATTCAGTGACTACTAATCGTGTGGTGTATCAAGTATGCACAATCATCCAGTCACTAATTAAGGTGATAAAGCCAGGGATTGCACAAGTGCCATGGAGGTGGACAGATATACTGAGGATGATGGAGGATTATACTCCTCCATTGAAGATTACCAAAGTATTATGGGAATTGCCTAGTGAAGGATGGAAAAAAATTAACACGGATGGGGCTTCAAGAGGTAATCCAGGCCGGAGTTCAATAGGGTTTTGCTTAAGGGATGATCAGGGAGATTTGATGTATGCATGTGGGAAGGTGATAAAAGATGGTACAAATACACAAGCGGAGGCAATTGCAATACTGGAGGCATTGAATTATTGTTTGGGTCAGGGGATGACAACCCTAGGGATACAAACAGATTCGATGTTGCTTAAGAAGGTGATTGAAGGGGTGTGGAAGACACCTTGGGATATTGATGAAGAAGTGGAGGAAATAAGGAAGCTACTAATAATGTGTAATGGAAGGATATCTCACATACATAGAGAAGGGAACAAACTTGCAGACCACTTGACGAACTATGCACTTGACCAAGGGTTCATGGAATGCCATTCTTTCCATTATCTTGATTCACATGGTAGGAGGTTAGTGAATTTAGACAAGCTTCAATGTCCATATATGAGGGTAAAGGTGTCGAGGCAGTAGGTGAGGAGAAGAATAATGATGCAAAGGGTGAGGTGAAGGAAACTGGGCAGTGTCAATATCATCAAGTCCATGAGGAGGAGATAGTGTTGATATTTGTTTTCACTAACCTTGTGTTCTTTTTTGCAGGAAACGTTATTGTACTCATACCCTATCACCAATTACGACTTCTATGGGTGGTATTAGTACTATGTACTCATTCCCTTGAAGAAGGAAAGGTGGTAGGCACAAGGATGAGACTCAAGAGCTGGAAATTGACAAAAGTGAAACTCAACATTATTGGAAAAGTCATCTAATACCAAGGAACTCACAGATTACAAAGGGACAACATGTTAAACTGGAAGCAAAAGCAGCATGGCTGGAAGGACAACATCCAAGACATGGCTCATGTGGACGAGGATTACGGGTTGTTTCAATGCAATATGGGATAACACCTTGGTAAGGCATGCTAGTATACTTCATCTAGAAGACCTCCAAGAAATGGATACAAGAAATTATCAACCGAAGATAACAACAACAGAAACCAAAAATAGTGCACTACCTTTGAAGGTACACTACTTTGTGTTGTTTGTGATTCAATTGTGGCAACTGGAAGAATTGGCTACCTGGGAGTCTAGAGTGCTACCAAGAGAGGAAATTATGAGATATATGTATGAAGGGATCTACTGGTCAGTACACTATGGTTGGCAAATCAAAAGAACTAGGCAGACTCATAGGCTACAAGGATATTTTTTGTATTGTATTAGGCTATTTTTTATTTTAGGCGCTTGGTTTTCAACTATAACTCATCAGTGTGTAATATCAAATTTTTGGGTACTTAGCACTCAAATTTGATAGTAGGTCCTATGTAGGGTACAAGTTCTATATTCCTACTTTAAAGTAGGACAACACTGTATTCTTTTTATTGCTTATATAAATAAAAACTAGCCCTAGGCTCTGCCTAGTGGATTACTAAAAAAAAGAAGAATAAAATCTAAAGATATAAGCTAAAACTACTCTAAAATTACTCAAAGTGGTAAATTACGGCTGTTCACGAGCTCTCTAATATAAAATTTGACCTAAAATGTGAAAAAGATCTATTTATACACAGCTGAAATTACTGGACAAAAATGACCCTAAGGAGGTTTCGCTGACCGCGTAAAAATAGGTGCCTCAACTTTTGGACTTTGGTGTCTGCGCAAAAAATGAGCGCGGACTGCGTTTCATCAAATTTAGACTTGGACTGGGCTAGGTTTCGCGGACAACATAAAGTCTACTGCATCCGCGTGATCTTCATTCATGGACGCGTATTTTGTCCGCGGACCGTGTTCCTTAGTTGGGTTTTATTTGAAAACTCTCTGATCCTCCTGTCTCTCTCCCAGCAAAATTTCAACTGTTTCCGCGTCAGGTACCTTCGCGGCCGCGTAATTTAGATGCGGGTCGCGTTCTTTGTTTGAACCAAGATTACAAGGTCTCTGATTCTCTATCTCCTCTCTCAGCAAAACTCTAATCGCATACGCGTAAGATATACTGTGGCCGCGTAATTCCACAGCAGTCAGCGGTCTACTTTGACCCCAAATCAACCTCTCTAAACTTCAATCTCGCGGGCAGCGTATTTTTGGTCGCCTCAGCGGAGGTACTTACGCGGCTGCGTAATATCATCGATGTCCGGTCTTAGTTCCATCCTTTATCTTGTGCAAGTTTAACTCCTTTTTGAGTTTATTTAGGCTTCTTTGCTCATTTTTTACCAAAACCTTCAAGTAAGCACCTTAAGTCAGTTTTCGGGAATACCTTAACGCATTTTTGACCTAAAACCTAAGCAAAAGAGAGCAAATAGTAGGCTAAAATCCCTAGCTATCAACTCTCCCAAACTTAAGCTTTTGCTTCTACTCAAGCAAACAAGGTAATTCCCACCTCCACAAGAAAAATAAAGAAAAATTTCAACTGTCCTAAGGTCACTTCCTCAAACTTCAATTGGAACTAACAATTAACCTCAACACAAATGCATTATCAACAACATTATACTATGACTTCTTGAGTTTCATAGGTCTCATGTGACACAAGAGCTTCAAGAGTTGACTCAATTCATCCAAGACACTCGCTCTCTCATGCAAATAATTGTGGATCCCAGACTCCTTCTCCTCTACTCTCCATGATCTCATCACACCTTATAGAATGTGACACTCAAAACCGGGATTGTAAAGAAGTGCACTCATCACTCTCAAAAGAATGCCACAAGTCCGGCTCTAAGTACCATAGGCTTGCCCCTTATGTAAATCACCACTAATGTTAGCTCACTCAACTTGAAGTCCTAAAGGGCTTTAGCGGGATGTAATGAAGGCTTTTTGGATCGAAGTCGGACATAATGAACAATGATAGTATCATCTTTCCTTAAGCACTCCATTTTCTCAATTCGGTTCATGCTTTCTTGACTCTTTGAGTCATTTTCTTTTTCCCTGGGGGAACTAAAAAGACACATTTTCACTCTTTTCTTCTATATGACTTACATTTTTCTCCTTTTCTCATCATTCCAAACCTTTCAACATTGATTTCTTGAATCCTTTCAACTTTTACTTTTCTTTTTACATGCTTCTTTTTGGCTTTTCATCCTTTTCTTTGCCTTTCCTTTTCATCAATTTTTTTTGTTCTTTGCATCTTTCCTCACTTTGAAATTCCTCGTCTCTCCCCCAAACTTATGTTTTTTACTATTGTTCATTATGAATGCTAAGGAAAGATTGGGTACCAAGAGAGAATCATTATAGAACAGATGGAGGTTTGTAATGTGGTTATTGAATGAAAAATGCTTAGGATCAAAGAGGTTGACTAAGGATATCATAATGGTAGGCTATGGAATTTTTCAAAGTTCAAATGGGACCAAGGAGAGCCTATAATCACTTCTCAAGTCGATCTACACTTAGAATTTCGACTAGAAAAATATTCGGGGCAATTTCTAGACTTTTTGGCACGGGACTTGGACTTGCAATTCAAAATCTCACCTCCCAAGCTACTGGATTTCCAAAGAGACTAGAGTTGAGGGCCCACAACAACCTTAGCTAGGAATGAAGATCACAAATGGCTAACAGTAACCACTTGATGATAGCTTTAGTCAACTCAAGATTCTAAAGGTCACAACCAGATCTAATCTTGTCAACAAACTTGTCTCTAACCATGAGGTTGAAGGTAAATGTGCTAGTGCCAAGTGAAGCTTACTTGAGTCACTTTTATTCATTACTATTATATATCAAAACAAAAAGAAAAACAGACTATATCCCTTAAGAAGGTTGTCCCTCCATCCATCGTTGGGTAGAGCCACCCGGTTCACACAAATTCCTTCTTTGGAAAGAACCGTGGAATTAAGAAAACCAAAGGCTTATTGGTCACGAAAAAATATAAAAAGAAGCTACGAATTCAAAAAGAAGCTACTAGAGGAAATAAGAAGCTAAACTATTAAGGAAAATTACAAAAGAAGTTATAATGTAAAAATACGGAAAGTAAAATGAATATGTACTATAGGGGATTGGAAGGAATATACACAAAATGGGGATGAATATATACATGAAATGACAATTTATATACATACCAAAAGTGAAAAGTACGATAAGTAGAAAATAAAGAGAAAAAGTATCAAAGTTATTACAGACCAATCATCAAATTCATCACATCAAAATAAGGCCACCACCAAATAAAAATTAGCATTGTCCTCAATGCTAAAAGAAAAAATATAATAGGGGAGGGATAGAGCGTAAAGAAAACTCCCTATGAGGCCTCTGTCTGCATGGGGTCACAGGCGGAGTCTTGTGGCTGTCAAGAAGCATCACCTCCCTCGGGGTCCTCCAGCTAAATCTCCAAGTCATCAGTCTGAGGTATCACCACTCTCCTCACCAGATCTATATCAGTCTCATGGTATCTCTGTCTGGGCTACAGGGGCAGTCTCTCCCATAAGAAGATCCAAAGGAATGTCGCCGGCGGAAGTGAGATTCGCCACCTCCTTCTTCAAATCTTCTTGACCCTTCTTCACTTTCCTCACCTGTTTACCCAGCTCCTTGATTACCCTTTCATGCTTACCTAGTGACTCTAGAATCTTCTTTTGGTTGTCAAGGAGACTCTTCAATGATTCCTCCACTGATGGAGGCATCTGAAGCTATGTTGGAACTGCCTGAGCTGCTACGGCATTTGACAAGGAAGATAGCTTTGATGTAGCTACCTGCATCCAGTTGTTGATGCTCGACAAAGTCTAATTTACCCTCAGTGCAGTCTGAGGGTAAGCTGATGAATAAGGCACTGATGGAGGAACAGAAGCAGATGGATCAGAAGGTGGATGTGGCATGGCACCTAATGACCCCTCAGTAGTGGAAGGCTCGGCCCTAGTGGCCACTACCCCTGGCTCTTCATACTGGCCACTGGAGGTGGTGGCTTTTGCCTTTGACTTAGGGTTGTCCGGACCCTGAAGGCTGTACCAGGTGAATGGCCTTTTTGGCTTCATTTTAGTGTCAAAGTCCTTTCCTTCTACTCTCTGGTCCTCTGGTAACATGGTGAGGAAGTTTGAGAAGGGATACGATCTCTCATCCTATCCAATAACTTTGGTGATAACTCTAGCCATAATGTTCCCCACATTTAACGGGAAACCCTGCCATGATAGCTCCCATAATAATTTCTCTAGAGACCGGCATGTCAGTGTAATGCATAGCAGGGTCTATCCGGCTGCATACAAAAGTAGACCACCCCTTTGCTTCAAAGCTCAGGGTGTTCCTAAAGATCGAAACTCCAGGTGTCAGCCAAGATGGAGTAGTCCCAAGGATGTCTATTACCGATGTAAGCCATGAGCGAGCTAATTCATCCAGAACCACCTTCTCCAGATAGAGAGACTCATCCTCATCATTGAACCAAGCATAATCATTTAAATCCTTGCCATCAAACAGAATCTTCTTGTTCCGGACATTGGTCAAATATGTTCCCTTTTTTATGTGGGCGTCATTTGCATAGAACTCTTTGACCAAATACTCATTGGCCTCCGGTAGGTTGCTAGTGAAGAACTTGCACCCCACTCTTTCATTGAGGTTCCTCTTGACATTGGGGTTGTGGGGTAGAGATCTCGCTCAATGAAGACCCTCTCTAGTGTGAGTGGACTTTGAGGCCACCATTCTCGGAACTTGTGGTAGGCTTTCTCACTTACAAATTGGTCTTGCCATACCACCGGGTTCCTTGATCTCACTAATCCCTCTGTCCGGGTGTCACCACTTCTCCCATCATTTTGGATATCATCATCACTATTAATATTCACTTGGCTGATGTGGAGGTTGGAGCTGTAGCACTTGGGGAAGGGGTGTTGAAGTGTCACTACCTCCCGAGCCATTAGAAGATCCGGAAAATGAGTTGGATTCATTTACAAGACGGAGAGACTGGGATTGTGCCTCTTGTTGGGTCTGGGCAGCTTCTCCCTCAGACATTTCTTGGGAGTGGACATATTCACTCGTCTCCGAAGTGTTTGGAGTATGTCTCTGAAGGGTTCGTTTCTTGCCAATTGTCCTTTGGGGAGCCAAGGGTGTAGTTGTTTTTCCTCTCCCTCGGCTCAGGGAGGAATCTCCCCTCCCTTGTTGTTTTTTTGAACACCTCTAGATCTAACCATTATCTGCATACACAATCAGTGAAATCTCATTAATAATTTTATCCAATAAATTATGAAATGAAGGCACACAAATGATCACAATGTCGCAAAGAGCAGTAGTTCGCTGTCAGCTGAAAAAAGGGTCGCGGCCGCGGAATGGCCACTGCGGTCCGCGAAATAAGAGCCGCAGCCATGAGACACTGTGGTTCAGACTACCCAGTCTCTGAAGTTTGTCTACCACTGACAGCGGAAAATAAACTGCGGCCGCAAAACAAGTAACGTTGTCCACGTAAAAACGAACGGGCTACGAACTCAATGTAGCAACTTTCTGAAACTCAGCTTCGCGGTCCGCGAAATTAGAAATGCGACCGCGTAGTGCACGTCGCTGACTGTGGAATTCATCGTGGCCGCGAAGAGGCAAGCCCTTTTTAACTCAGCAAATCTTGTGAACGCGGACCGTGAAATTATGTCCGCGGCTGCGGAATTCAAACTGAACGGGTACTGACGAAGAGTTTAAGACCTAGGGTTTACACTTAGCATAACAATTAGGCAATTAGAAAGAAAAGCGAACCACCACATCCCCATTAGGCATTAAAATCAATTACCCAACAAGTTTTATCTTCAATTTAGCATGATTATGATTCTTGTCATGTAATAACCCTATTTAGAAAGAGAAATTGAAACTAACTACAAAGAAAAAGAAAGAAATAAAATTAAGACAAAGGGATTGAGCATACCAGTTTTTTGATTTGTTGTAGAAATTAAGTCTTGCTTAATGAGATGAACTATAGAAGTAGACAAGAGCAGATGAATAATGCTAGGGGGCTTTGAGAAGTGTGGGTTTGAAAAGTGTAAAAGAGGAGGGCCCTCCTACTTATACTCAGGCCTAAGGGCCCACCGACCTACCTGGGTGCGATCGCGGAATTTCATCGCAGCCCGCACTCTTGATTGTTATGAAGAGCTGCTGCTTCACTAACTCCGCTGAGAGCGGAAGAATATGCGCGGCCGTGAAACAAGCTCCGCTAACCTTGAAAATTTCACCGCGGACGCGGATTAAAATTCAGAGAGTTATCATTCTGGACTTTTCAAGTCCGCGGCCGCTACACATTTAAGCCCTTGCGAAATAGCTTCTGCTGACCGTGAAATTTTGAGCGCGGTCAGCGGACCAATTTCTATACTTAGCCAATTTTTTCTAGTATCAGTCCTGCACTACACAAACAATTCCTACGCAAATCTCACAACCAGTTATTTCAAAAGAGCCTAATCTAAGAAGAAAAATGAAAAATAAAGAAAAATCACTTGGGTTGCCTCCCAAGAAGCGCCTGATTTAATGTCGCGGCATGACGCATGTTACCATCATCATTGAAACTTGATCAAGGCCATTGGCTGTCATCAAACTTGCCCAAGTAACGCTTCACACGGTGCCCATTAACCCAGAAGATTTCACCATTTTTGTTCTTCAAGTAAAGAGCACCCAAAGGTGTTACATGCACTACCTCAAAGGGGCCACTCCATTTGGACTTAATCTTTCCTGGAAACAGACGTAACCAGGAGTTGAAGAGAAAGACCAAATCACCCTCTTTGAATTCCTTGCTTCCGGCATATTTGTCATGCAAGTATTTCATCTTCTCCTTGTACAATGATGAGCTTGAATAGGCATGCAACTAGAATTCATCTAGCTCATTGAGTTGTTCCACATGGAGATTTGTTGCAACATCCCACTCAAGATTTAACCTCTTCAAGACCCACATGGCTTTATGTTCTATCTCAACCGGCAAATGCCACGGTTTTCCAAACACCAACCGGTAAGGAGACATACCGATTGGAGTCTTAAATGCAGTCCTATAATCCCACAATGCATCATCTAGCTTCCTTGACCAATCCAATCTATTTACATTCACTATTTTTGACAATATGCTTTTGGTTTCCCTGTTTGAGACCTCCACTTGTCCACTATCTTGGGGGTGATAAGGAGTTGATACCTTATGGTTGACACCATACTTTTCAAGCAAAGTGTCAAATGCCTTATTGCATAAATGAGACCCCCCGTCACTGATAATTGCCCGATGAGTACCAAACCATGTAAAGATGTTTTTCTTGAGGAACGCCACCACACTCCGGGCTTTTATATTGGGAAACGCCACGGCTTCGACCCACTTGGAGACATAATCAACCACCACCAGAATGTAAGTATTTCCACACGAACTCACAAAAGGCCCCATGAAGTCTATGCCCCACACGTCAAAAATGTCAACTTCAAGGATAGTGGTGAGAGACATTTCATCCTTCTTTCATATTCCCCCAGCTCTCTGACATTCATCACATTTCTTGACAAGCTCACTTGCATCTCTATACAGTGTTGGCCAATAAAAACCACAGCTAAGAACCTTGGAAGCAGTTCTCGCCCCATCGTAATGACCACCGTAGGGCGAGGAATGACAAGCATCAAGTATACTCACTTGCTCCAACTCTGGGACACATCTACGAATCACCCCATCATTGAAAATCTTGAACAAATATGGCTCATCCGAATAATAGTCCAAACTCTCCCGTTTGGGTTTCTTCCTTTGGTTAGAAGAGAGCTCACACGGGACATTGCCGGCAACAAGGAAATTGGCAACATCTGCGAACCAAGGCATATCATTCAAAGAAATCGAGAGGAGTTGCTCATCCGAGAATGCATCATTAATTTCAAGACCATCTTTGGGCCACCCTTCTTCTTCTAGAAGGGACAAATGATCCGCTACCTAATTTTCACTTCCATTCCTATCAATGATCTCGAGGTCAAACTCTTGAAGCAACGAAACCCATCACATCAATCTAGCTTTCGAGTCCTTCTTGGTCATCAAGTAACGGAGCGCCGCGTGTGAACAATCACTTTGGCACCCATGAGATAAGGCATGATTTTCTCCATGGCAAACCAAATTGCTAGCAACTCTTTTTCCGTCACTGTATAATTAACTTGGGCATCATTCATCATTTTGCTTGCATAGAACACCAGGTGAAATATCTTGTTCACCCTTTGTCCCAAGACTGCTCCTACCGCAACATCACTTGCGTCACACATAAGCTCAAAGGGAGAGCTCCAATTTGGTGCAGTAATGATTGGAGTGGTTGTCAATTTATACTTCAAGAGCTCAAAAGCCTTCGTGCACTCTTCATTGAAATCGAATTTTGCATCCTTTTTTAGAAGCTTTCACAAGGGATTCACCACTTTGTAGAAGTCTTTGATGAACCTTCGGTAGAATCCCGCATGCCCAAAAAACTCCTAACTCCCTTGACGGAAGTAGGAGGAGGTAGATTTGAAATCACTTCTATATTCTCCTTGTCCACTTCAATTCTATTCTTTGAGATCTTATGGATGAGAACAATGCCCTCCTCGACCATAAAGTGGCAGGTTTCCCAATTATGCACAAGATTTGTCTCTTCACATTTGGCTAGCACCTTGTCATGATTTTCCAAACATTCTTCAAATGAGTCTCCAACCACACTAAAATTATCAATAATGACTTCAAGGAAGTCCTCCACCATGTCCGTAAATATGGCCATCACGCACCGCTGAGTGGTAGCAGGTGCATTACACAATCCGAGCGGCATCCGTGAGAATGCAAATGTTCCATACGGGCATATGAAAGTCGTTTTCTCTTGGTCTTCCGGAGCTATAAGAATCTAGTCTTAACTTGAGTACCCACCCAATAAAAAATAGTAGGCACGCCAAGCAAGTTTGTCGAACATCTGATGAAGAAAGGAAAATGGAAAATGATCTTTTCTAGTCACTTTGTTCAACTTTTGGTAGTCCATGCATACCCGCCATCCAGTCACGGTCCTAGTAGGAATCAACTTTTTTTTTATCATTTATCACAATGGTCATTCCCCCTTTTTAGGCACACACTGCACCGGTGAAGTCCATGTACTATCTGAAATAGGATATACCACCCCATCATCAAGCCATTTGATAATTTCCTTCTTGATGACCTATTGCATAGCCTCGTTCAACCTCCGTTGATATTCCACGTACGGTATTGAATCATCCTCAAATATAATTTTATGCATGCAAAAGGCAAGGCTTATGCCCCGAATGTCAGCTAAGGTCCATCCAATTTCCTTTTTTCTTCTTTGAAGCACCTCAAGAGTGGAGTTTACCTGCACTTTGGTTAAGCAAGCAGAAAGAATAACAGGTAATGTAGAAGATGGGCCTAAGAATTCATACCTGAGGTGAGAAGGAAGAGGCTTCAACTCCAATGTTGGTGGCTCCTCGATCGAGGGCTTTGTCGGTAGAGTCTTCCGGTTTTCCAAATCCAAGGAGAGTGTACGGGGCCCATAAGAGTAGGATCACATTCCTTGCAATGCATTAGAACATTCAACCAAGCCATCCCTTTCATCATCCTCATGGTTATATAGTACAACTTTCGTAGGATCTTCCACATTGATCATTGCACTTTTTTCATCACTCCTCCGTCATGAGGTCCACAAAAGAGCAAACTTCATTACTATTCAGCTGCCTCATCGATTTGCACACGTGGAATACAAACTTTTCATCGCCCACCCTGAAGGTGAGCTCCCACATCAACCAAATCGTTCCCTATTGCTAAGAAAGGCCTTCCAAAGATTATAGGCACCTCATAGTCGACTTCGTAGTCAAGAATCACAAAATTAGCGGGAAAAATAAACTTCTCGACCCGTATAAGAACATCATCAATAATACCAAGAGGCCTCTTCATTATTCTATCCGCCATTTTCAATCTCATTGAAGTCGCCCTCGATTGACCAATACCCAAAGTCTTGAATACGGATTAAGGCATCAAATTTATACTTGCTCCCAAATCACACAAGGCCTTTGCAAAATCCGCACTCCCAATGGTACAAGGAATGATAAATGCACCGGGATCTACAAGCTTTGGAGCCATCCAGTGCACAATTGCACTATCTTGATGAGCCATTTTGAAGGCCTCGCAAACCGTAGATCTCTTTTTAGTCACCAGGTCTTTCATAAACTTGGCGTATCCCGGCATTTGCTCAAGTGCTTCCACCAAGGGAACATTGATTGACAAGTTTTTCATCATCTCAATAAACTTCTTAAATTGATTTTCATTCTTTTGTTTTGCAAGTCTTTGAGGATAAGGAAGAGGAGGCCTTGGAAAAGGAGCCTTGGCTTTTGGCGCTACCGTTATCGGTATGTCTATCACGTGTTCCCTAGATGGGTTCACGTCTTTTTTAGTCTCCTCCTCGTTTTCATGAATATCAATCCTCACTTTCTCATTCCAATTCTCTTCACTCAATTGCTCATCAACTATTGGATCATCATTCTTTTGCAACACAACTTCTTCATTCACAATTTTCTTTTGATTGGAGGTACTTGCTTCACCACCTCTACCGCTCCTAGTGGTCACCACCATGGCATGGCATGTATTGTTCCCGCCCTTGGGTTTACTACCGTGTCACTTGGTAGAGCCCCCTTAGGGAGAGTGTTCAATGCATGCAAGATTTGGCCCATTTGGACTTCTAGGTTGCGGATGGAAGTAGTCTGGGAGGCAACTTGAGCATCAGAATCGGCATTCCTTTCCATCATCTATTTAAACATGCTCTTTATCCCCTCCCCCTTCTCATTATTTAAAGAACTTTGCCCTTAAGATTGATATGGAGGAGGATTGTTGGGTTGCTGATACATCGGGGGCCTTTGAAAGCCCGGTCCCCGGTTGTCTTGATTATTGTTACCCCAATCACCTTGGTTGTTATTACATCCCCAATTGGTATTGTTGTTTTATTGATTCCCCCAGTTCTAGTTGTTGTTCCCCCAATTGATTGAGTTGTTGTTATTGCCATTGTTCCAATTCCCTTGCCCTTGATTATTCCAATTCTGTTTACTCCCTTGCGACCTCCATTGTTGATTTGGAGCATTGCTCTGTTGTCCTTGATAGTTGTTTGCATACAAAACCTCCTCGCTTTGGTCATCATACGAATCATCTTGGTTGTATCCACTTCCACTCTATTCATATTGATCCGGATTACCTTGCACTTGCTGACCACATTGTCTCCTCTTGTTGACCATTAGATTTACCCTTCTATTGCATTTACTTGTTTTGGTCCTTGAATCTTCAGCAACTGTGCTTTGGATAATTGGTTCATGGTTGTTGTCAATTCAGCGATGGCTTGTCTGTTGTCTTGCAGTTTATGAAGATTGATTACATTCGGGTCACCTTGGGGAACATTTTCCCGACTCTCCCAAGCTGAAGAAGTGTCAGGCATTTCATCAAGTATGTCCCAAGCCTCTTCATAAGACAACCTAAAACAATTCCCCCTGCTAACTGGTTCACTACACATTGATTGGTCGTGTTTATACCCCGATAGAATGTCTGTTGGATCATTGCTTCAGTCATGTCATTATTGGGGCATTCCTTGACCATAGTTCTATATCTCTCCCAGATTTCATGAAGGGGTTCATTGGGTTCCTATTTGAAGGCTAAGATTTCATCCCTTAATGCTTTTATATGACCCGGTGAGAAAACCTTGGATATAAACTTACCCGCCAACTCATCCCACATAGTGATGGAATGGATGGGGAGCCTTACCAGCCGGTCCAAAGCTTTCCCTCTAAGTGAAAAAGGGAACAATCTCAGTATCAATGTATTGTACGACACGCTATTTGCTTCCCCAACAGGTATCTACAAAGCCCTTTAGATGTTTATACGTATTTTGATAGGAAGCGCATGTGAAGGACCCTCGTTGATCCAATAATGTCAACATAACATTTATAATCTGGAAACTGCCCGCACGGATGCGGGGTGGGACAATCGCATTGGCGTAACCTTCATTAGGAAGCACCCGATGAGCTGCCCGTGGAGGAGGTGGGCAGGGTCTAAAATATCATCACTGGTCTGGCGGCCTCTTCTTTGAGTTTGAGGTACTAGATACACCTCATCATCGCCATTATCATCTACCTCCTCCCCCGGGAGAACATTGCCGAGAGGATCAGCCATAATGTACCTAAAGCGTTTAACACACAAAAGTTAGTAAAATAGAAGGAAAGAAAAACAATCCACACAACTAGCCAGATGATAGGCAACACCATTCAACTCACCGGCAACGACGCCAAAAAGTGATCGGTTCCAACCCTACACCACTATATAATGGCGAGGAGTGGTCGATGCAGTTTTACCCGATAGGTCGGGATCGATATCCACAGGGAGTTAATATGGGTTGGGAGTTGGGTTTCTACCTAATCTAGCTATGCGTGTTGTCTTTAATTTCACTTCTAACCATGCTTGGGATTGTTTCTACTCTAATATTAATTCTATTGAATGTTGAAAATAATCTATGTACAATGTTTTTGTAGGAGTTTTTCAAATGATAAAAAGCACTAGGGAAGTGACTTCCGCCTAGGCGAGTATCTAATGGGGTCTAGAATCTAGGACTAGCTTGTTATGATTGGGGTCATTGTAAAACCTTCACACATAAATACTCACTCTATACCTCTCGGTAGTTTGAGTGACTTTGTCCGATTTGGCTTTCTCAAGCCTAAATGGATGTTCAAACAATGTACGTAAAATTGGCTCAAGTCAGGTATTACTATCTCTGGGTTTAACCTTTTAATTAGGGCTATCAATCTCTTGAATTTACCCAATTCCTTGTTAGACCCTTTTTCATAGACTTGGGCCCTCTCTCTCAAGAAGAGCCTAAGTCAAAATGGGACGAATCAGTGTTTGCAACCACCAATTCTACAGTTAAAGCATGAAACAAGCTAATTATCACTAACTCATAAACAATTAAGCCCTAAAATTAAAGACTCATTAAATTTCCACTCTAGGGTTGGGTCACAACCCTAGCTAATGGGTCTAGCTACTCATAATAATGATAGAAATAAAAGATTAAGATGTAATATAAGCTATAAAAGTCAATTACAAGAATAAAATCTAAAGATATAATCTAAAACTACTCTAAAAGTACTCAAAGTGGTAAAGTGATACGCTCAAATTACACTTTTAAAATAGTGTAAAGCGGTCGAAGTCAAATATAATAACCCAACAAGGTTGGGGTCGAATCCCACAGGGAATAGGTGTGAAAATATCACTATGTTAGTGTGGTTCTTAACTCTAATCGAA